>VDFB02271358.1:461978591-462036116 GCA_007258455.2 Sequoia sempervirens
TAAAGGGACATGGTTTGTAATCTCATAGTTATTGTCACATAGTTTTGTGTAATACCACTTAGTGGTTTTGTGGGAGCTTGCTTCTATAAAAAAAACCACAAAGGTAGTTATTGAATGAGATGCAATTTTTCATGATTAGCTCTAGTTAGAATTTGTGAGGGTTTGAAGCATGGCATAGGATTTTTGGTTGCATTCTTGTTCACATGGATTGTTTGGAGAGAGCTTGTTGCTTCAATATTGTTCTTGGGGACTCAGAAGATGCATTGTAATCTTTATTGCTGAATAATACATGAGAGATGGATGCTTTTGGAGGCTGAGTTTTTTCCCTCTTGAGGGTTTTTCTAGGGTATATCTTGTGTCATATTTTCATGGGTATGTTGTCTATTCTCTTGCATGTGGATTTTGAATACTTAGATGCATAGATTTCTTTATGGGTTATGTGGAAATTGTCTTTAATTGGCTGCAAGTTTCGAATACTAGTTTGTATGGTGTGTAACATAAGTGCAAATGCAGTTTTCAGATGATTTTCAATGATTTGAGATGAAAAATTCAAGCTATATGCAATTTCACTAATGCAAAAATTAGAAACCCTAGAAGGCCAATTAGCTAATGCAAACCCTAATGCAAAGTTAATGCAAGCAAGAAATAGGATGATAATGCACTCCAAATAAGAATTAAAATGTTCTAAATGCAGGTTCACCAAAATGTAGCAATGGAAATAGTACTCCCCACCTTTGAGGAATGGAGCACAAGGGTAGGGTTCCTTTTTCACACTTTCTACACGCAAGGACACCTTAAAGATCTCAATCCAATGAAGAAAGGGGAAAGAGATTTGACAATAGGGTATCTTAGGGTATATTTAGAGATTAATTGACATTGAATGAGGGGTTCACCACCAAGCTAGGGCTTGGAAAAATGTATGAGATGAAAAGATCTAATGATTCAATTCAATGATGCATAAAAATTCACTAAATGAACTACATATGCAAATAAATTAAAAAAACAAGCTGGAAAAGTACAGAGGAGCACCTAAAAACCTAAGAGAGCTTGAATGGAGGTCTAAAATGATGAATAACCTAAAATTTAGGGCTACTAAGACTCATACGCCAGTTTGAGCATATTAGTCCAAGACTTGAGTTTCTTTGCAGGAACTGGTTTTGGGAAAAATGGTATGTGAAACTTCCAAAATCTAAAAAATGACCTAAACTAGGACTCATACTCCAGAAATGGTGTATGAGTCTAGTTAGGGTTTTATGGAACTTCAAAGTCTGAAGTTGGTCTTCAATGTATGCTATGTCCTTCGCAATTGATTTTTGGATCTGAAATGTTGATTATGGGGCTATAGGTGACTTTTTGTGAAGATTCCAACCTTGTGGAAATTTGATAACTTTCTCTAACCTTACAACCTAATATTCAAAGGATCTTCAAGCCTCCAAAGCACCTAGATCTGAAATCAAACAAAGAGGGAGATAAAAAGTGTTGATTGTTAGGGAATATGTGTTTGCCTTGGTCAAACCCCTTGTAGGTAATTAAACCAAATTATGAGATAAAAAAATGAAGACATGAACCATGAACCAAAGAACATGAATCGTCTATAATGATACCTTGAATGATGCCTGTAGTCTGACCCACTGAGAATAATGGATTTACACTGATCTTGCAAACTCTCTCGACATCATTGTGAAGTCTTGGAATGCTTGAATCTTGAATGCTTAACTTGATATCATGTAGGCCCTATGAAATAATGGTTTGAAAGCTCATGTATATAGGAAATCCATCTAATATCTTGTGTATTAGATCCCAGAGGTTGACATACATGAAATTTGAAATTAAAACCTAATTTTTCCTGCTTAAAACCTTAAAAATAGGCCAAATGGGACTCATACGCCACCAGTGGAATATGGGTCCCACCTAGATGGGACTCATATGCCCAAGGTGGTGTATGTGTTCCAAAGGGCCTATTTGAAGAGAGAGAATATTGGGGAGTGAAGAAATTAAGTTTACATGAGGTCTATGTTAGGATTTTGGTTAAAATATGCCTTGAGTTGCATAATATAGGGTCATAGGGGCCCATTAATGATATAAAGGTCATAAATGCAATAGGGCCCAAAATTCAATGTGCAAGTGTAAATAAATATACTTTACATCATTAAATTAAGGAAAAATTGGGTCTATTTAGCTCAAAGGGGTGCTAAATCCCATGTGAATGTGTTAAACACATTACAACACTAGATTAGGTCCACTTAGTTTACAAGCCTCCTAAATTTAATGTGAAGGTGTAAATAAATATACTTTATTACACTAAATTAAGGATAAGTTAGGTTTATTTAGCTTTAAAAGGACCCAAAACCTAATGTGGATATGTAAAACTCATCACAACACTAGATCAAGGTGATATCAAGTCCAATTTATCATTAATTATTCCCAAATTAGGTGAAATTGTACCATTTCCAAGGGTGTACAATTTCTATCAATACATTAAGCTTCATGGAAGGAACTTAATCATTTATGTTGGTAGATGTTGTGAATGGAAAAGAAAAAATATAGTGGATGAGGGGAAAATTTTACAATAAGTAGGGTTGTTTAGGTTATATTGTTTACAAGTGAGTGGTATAGGCAAGGGATTTAATCCAAGTGGTGCTAGTTTTAATAGGTGAAACCAATATTATGTCATCAAATGTAGGGACCCACCTTCATAGAAATGATGGTTTATAGCCATAAGGTAGCTCACTTGACACTCAAAATTCCCAAGCCTACCAAATTCCTTGGATGGATCTTTGAATGTGCAACCGAAACTTACTTTGAATTCTATTGAAGATAAGAATACTACAATTGCTTAGGTTCTCTTCTTGTGCAATTAGCAGTTACATTTTATTTATCAATCTATTAAGTCACTATAGAGTCAATAATGTACTTCATGATGTAATAGACATATTGATTTTATAATCCATTTCCTTGATTCATATCTCAAGTCTAGTTTCTCTCTCTTGTCTTTGATTTGATAATGCATATTTTGATTCCCTGCACTCATATTTTTTTATTTTTCTATTCAAATTTAAATCACCATTACATCTATCATTTCTTCTTGAATGGGGATCCTATTTAAAGTTTGTTCATTGAATAGTAGTATTCAAGAGGAAGAGCTTGGCTTCATAAAAAAAAGTTTAGAAACACTGCACTTCAATTGTCATTGAATTTTTTATGTTGTTTATCATCAATTCTAAAGATGAAACAAAAATTATAATTTTTTTGATTAAGTTAATGTTTCAAATATTATTCTTCTTTCTTCTTGAAGCCTAAGTATATTCCCCTCTCATACATGCTTAGTTTCTCATTGCCATAGACTTGTAGTAGTAATTTGGATAGAGAGGAGTGATACCCAATGATCACATTACTCTTTTATTTGTTTTGAAAATGGTGTAATATCTAGGCAATCAAAAAAAATTATTTTGGCAACTTGGGTTTTTTTGAAGGTCCCTAAATACTCTGGATGTTTTCCTTTCCTCAAGATGCATTAAAAAAAGCATGAATGGATGCATGTGGTATAACTGTAAGCCAAACTTGTTTGAAAGCTATTTAAGACATCTAGGAATCAAGATTTGATACTTTCTAATTTATAGATGTAGAAATTTAATGTTTTTAAATCACACAACTAGTGGGTCCTTCAATTTGGAAGCTTTCATTCAATGCAGTTGTACTAGCCCCCTTATTAACTTGTTTTGATCAGAACATGGAGTTTTTTCTTTCTTAACACTTTCCAAAGTAACTTACTATAAAGTTTATTTTTCAGCCTTTCCTACAAGTCCTTACAAGAAAGGAAATCACAATTGCCATGCACAACTAAGCATCACCAAGTGACCATTTACATTCTTTCTTTTGCAAAACTTAGCAATGTGTCCTAACTTATTGCATTTGTGGCATTTGAAATTTTGAACAAGCTTACCTCCATTGAATCTAGATCTACATTGATTAGCTTTATGCCCAAATCCATTACATGTATGAAAATATCCATTGAAATATTGAAACATCATACCATTGTTATAGCCATTCATCATTTGATTTCTACATTCAGTAGCTTCGTGGCCAAATATTTTGCATGCAAAACACTAACTGAGAAATGATTGAACATTTTGATTCATTTTTCTTCTACATTCCATGACCTTATGTCCAAATTTATTGTAGGAATAATCAAAACCATTAAAATATGGGTACCTTTGTGCATTTGGTTGCCTAATTAGTGGTCCTTTGAAGTCTTTCCTTTGATTTTGAATCTACTTGACATTTCCCTTCTTGTCCTTAATCTTCTTTTCAATCTTGTTTGGAGGTTGATCTATATTTGAGATTTCACCTTTCTCAAACCCTAATCCTTCTTTATCATTAGATCCCTTCTAGTTTACAATCATCTCATCAAGTATTGTAGTACTCTTCTTGAATCTTTATTTTCTCTAGATGTGATCTTAGGGTTACAACTTCCACTTCAAGCTTTGAGCATTCTTCAAATTTTTCTTTCAACTTAGCATTCAAGTAGTCTTCAACTCTTTTACTTTCTTCAATCTGCAATTTCAAGTTGGGAATGATCTCATTTGATTTCTTGAGCTCTTTGATCCTATCTATGGATTTATTAAGTTTCTCTCTCAATATATTAATGCATTAATTTGCATCACTAAGATCCTTTTTCAGATCTATGTTCTTAGATTCTACTTTATCCAAATATTCTAGTGCAAATTTGAGTTCACCTTCCATATAAAAAATGTAGTCTTCCTCAGTAAATCCTACCATAGGAATTTCATCTGGAGGAGTAGGATATCTCCTAGAAGCAATGTGTTCAACTCCAATATCTACCTCAATGATCAATCGAAAAGAAGAAACCAACCTCCGATACCAATTTTTGAACACCAAAATACTAAGGGGGGGTGAATCATTATTCTTTGAACCACTTAAACATTTAAGCATTCATTCCACATATTATATTAAATTTTTAGTAAGGAAAGAAACCATGAAATCAACCATCAAAGCATATAACACACTGATATATTTTGACTCAAACTCTAACGAAAGTTTGTCAAAATTTGAGTCAAAATGTATTAGTGACAAATGAACACCATATTTTTACATTGAAAACCCAAAAAGGGAAAAACTACGGTGAGGATTAGCTCATAGTACAATATAACTATTTATAAGATATTACAAAAAGGCTCACTGCTAGGTGGACTCATTGTCCAAAGAATAAGTGAAATAGAGAAAATGGCTCACTACCAAGATTGAAATACTAAAAATGCATCTACAATATGCAAGAAATATAGTTCCTCTGAAGCTCAAAATATTAAATCAACACACTTCATATTACTCTTCTCTAACACTTTTCTCTACTCTACATTCACATACTCTACTTAGGAATTCATATAATACACTTTATACAGTACTTCTCTCATCTCCTACCACTCCTACAACACCAAAAATGATCTTATATTATACCCATTACATTCGAAAACACCTACAACATCAATAAGGTTGACCTAATTAGATGTATCATGCAAAACAATAACTTGTCAGCTCAAGATCAAACATGCATGCTTCATTCCTTAATTGAAAACTTGTAATGCATAAAATATATTGTAATGAACCTATAATATATCCGACATAACCAATCAACATTTCCTTTAACTCTACATGACCCCAAACATATTAGGTCGGTACCGCTAGTGAGACAACATAAAAATACATTAATTGATTATCCACAAACTAACATGCAGACCTCTAAAAGACACACCTATTGGATCATCTAATGCTAGTTGCATCTATACATACTCCCATAAATATACATATCCAAATATTATTCCACAGAGGAATGCAAACCATTACAAACAGGCACTCTGCATTGGCAACACTGTCACTAGCAAACCTGATATACTGTCAATCATAAATTCTGCACCAAAGGACATAAATACATGAAAATTTGGATTTAATGTCCTCAAGTTTGTACCAAAAAATCCTTAGAACTATAGACATAAATATCTCAAGATGATCCAATGCGGACTAGAAAAATGATTCTCTATACACTAAAATCTATGTTCCAACACTTAGCCTAATAATCAATCATTTGTTCTTCATCAGAGAAAAACATCTACATCTCTATACTGGATTACCATCTCCATGCTCACTCATGCTTTACCAACCTACTATACCTCAATGTAGACTTCCATTCAACCCAAACCACAATGTAGACATCAATGAAAACATTCTATATGATCATGCTCATGTTGGAAACAACCATACCAATGACAATCTCTTCAAAATTCCAACATTAGTGATACATAGCCCTAAGGAACTTCTAAAAAATAGTGGGGAGTATAGGTTTTGTAAACCTAGTTTTTTCAATATAACAACAATAAAGAAATTTTCAAATATGTAGAAATGGGATATAGGATCATACTTGTCCAAGTGTGGGGTCTATAAATATATAAGAATGTAATATCCTTTTTATTAATTCCTTTGTATGGTTATACCACTAACTAAAAAAAATCAAGACTCAATGAAAATGAAGAGGTATATGTGACACAAAAAAGTATCATTCGAAGGATTTGACATCACCCTACCTCATAACATTAGCCAACCCTTCCCTATAGTAATTTTCAAAGTAACCAACATAATCAAATAATGCATTTTAATACTATAGACACATAAATTTGACCACCCCCATATGTTCAAATTCACTCTTATATTATTATATCCTATGTCCATAAGCTATGTTAATTAAATAACTTATTATTTGACTAATATTTCATCTTGTCCCTAATGTCCCCTAAGGTGTTTTACCTTACCCTTCTCTAAATTAAATAAATAGTTTAATTTATTCAATTTAGTCACTTTATCCAAATGAATTAAATCAACTTTTAATTCATTCATTCTCTCTCTTCATGTCAACATCCTCCATAATTGTCTCCTAATCCAAATTAGTTTAATCCTTCTATGATTAGGATGTGCACACCACTAATGGTGATTAGTGTTACATCCTCCATATTGTGCAACTTGCCCTTAATCCATCATTAAACCTCCTAATTATTTTCACAACTCTTAATCAAAGGTTAATTAGTCCCTAATTAGACCCACTTGCTATTTATGGCAAGGGTACCATAGTCAACCCTCATAAATGCATTCTCCTTTGGGAGAAGCTATCTCCATCCCCTAAGGAATTTAAAATTCCTTTTTATTTCCCCAACATGTACTAGTGGAATTTTTAATTCCACTTATCCCTCTAATGCATCATATGTGGAATTTTTAATTCCACTTTATTTCTCCAACAACCTTGGAGGAATAAAAT
This sequence comes from Sequoia sempervirens, assembly GCA_007258455.2. Classification (NCBI taxonomy): domain Eukaryota; kingdom Viridiplantae; phylum Streptophyta; class Pinopsida; order Cupressales; family Cupressaceae; genus Sequoia; species Sequoia sempervirens. The sequence continues at coordinate 461,985,913 of VDFB02271358.1, forward strand.
CCTAATTCAAAATTCCCATTTCTAATCCCCATGTCTTTACAAGGGGAATTTTTAATTCCCCTTGTTCTTCCCAAAGTCAAATCTCCAAAATCAAAGGAGATTTTAGAAGAATTTAAAATTCTTCTATTGTCACATCCTCCCAAGATTTAGGGAGATGGGACAAGACATGCCTTTTTCATAATTCACCAAGGTACCTCCACTTGGCCTCCACCTCATTAACACATCATCCTCCCTTTTTGAACTAAGCCTCCACATGTCCTCACCTCAAGAGTTGAGATGTCTCAAGATATCTCAACCCTTGATCTTCTACCCTAGACTTAATCTCAACCCTCCATTCTTTTGGAGGCTTTTCCCTAAAAGCAATGAAAATTGCTTCATTTGACATTCACACACTTAGCAAAATTTGAGAGCACTTCCATTCAAGCCTTCTTGTCACCTCCATTGTTGTAACCACTTCAAGCTACCATATTGCATCACATCTCACATCCATGGACTCCATTGTATTGTCTATTGCATCAACACCATTTTCATCTTAGTTGCATGCCATTTGATCAAAGGAGCACACAATCAACAAATCAAAGGGCCAACCACTTCATCAATTTGGGTAAAGGTAAAAACAAAATTTCTTATCTTTTGTTTGTTCAAGTTCAACTATGCTAATCATTGAGGTGTTGTTTGTTATTTTCTTGTTTGTATTTCTCTTTGCTTTACATTTTTAGACTAGAAATTCACCTGCACACCTTTTTGGCATGCTTGGTGGGACCCACGTCATAGGTCTTTGAAGTTTCTTGTTGTTTCTCTTTTGTAGGTTTGGATTTTTCAATGTTACAAAGAAAAATCAACCCGATGGACGAATCCGGTTGACCTTAGGGGCGAACCTACTTCGAGATAGGCGATTTTGCACCTGCCACTCTGAAGAACATGCGATCCCTCAACCAACCATCCGAGATATGACTTGCAGAGGTGAACTCGCCTTAGGTTGTACAGATAGGTGAACTTGTTGATAGGACAAGAGAACTCAAGAAGGTCACAGAGGTGATTTCTCATACACCCCTCTAATCCAATGGCAATCCTACAACCCATACATAGGAGAACCCACCCTACACAAGGGTGAACCTATGGTAAATCCAAGACTCAAAATTTTTAGTTTATAATTTTAGTTTGTTTTGGGTTTGAGTACTAATCAGCTCACTTGTTTGTTTGTGTTTGTGATATTTTGCTAATGTTTGTGCAACTTGTTGTTTTTCCAAGACCGACAATTTAAATTACTAACTTATCTTATGTAGGATGATCTGTCAAAGACCCCTAGTTAGGTTGTGTGTCATTCTTCATAGTAATTTAGGAATACTTCAATTTCTTAAAGGGTCAAATAACACTTGTTTTTTTGTGTTTGGGAGTGGGTTGTTGACGTATGCTCTCTCCTTGCACCATGTGGTGATCTTGGGGATTAGAAATCACAATTCATTCTAGTCTAGTTGTGTTTTCCTAGAAGTGCTAGCTTGCACGTATGATCTCCCCTTGTGCCTCATGTGATCCTAGGGATTAGAAATGCCTAGCATTTTTTTCCCTTTAGTGAAACTTTCCTGGGATTTCATCACTCGGGGGATGATCTTGACCGTGTGTTACTGACAGGGTATATAAAGGGGGGAGAACTAAAGTTGTACCCCAATCTAGTCATGTCATTTTTGGTGGAGCACTGATACTAGGGTGATTCCTAGTTAGATATGAAGGGTTGTTCCAAGTTTCCAGTACCTTGAATGGGCTCCTGATCCACACTTGGGATGGGCTGGTGTTCATAGTTGTGTCTCATGCACACTCCTAGTGTATTGATGACTCCCCTAGTCACCTATTTAGCTTGGTTTAAGACTCGTGTTTTAGCTGTGGCTTGGTGTAGTGTAGGGGATGTGGATCATACCCAAAGTTACTCACCACATACTCACTTAGGTTGAGATAGAAATCCTTATGGTGAACTATGATAGTTCCTGAGGAGAGAGAGAAGATGATCCCATGGCATTTGTTGATGACTCTATGCCATTGGATCTCTAGCTATTTTCCTTCGTGAGAGAGGGTGCTTCCACCTGATTTCATGGAGATCTAAATCCTTGAGGTGGTGGGCCTACATCAAGTTTGTAAATGCTTATCACTAATTTTAGGCCTATTCATGTGCTTGGTGTGTCTTCTGGTGTAATACCAGTGAGTGTCTTCACTCCAAGTCAGTCTTTGCCCACTGTCTATTTATTTGTCCTTTTCCATAGTCCATCCCTTCCCTAGGGGTAAATATGCTTCTTACAGAGGTGAATTTGCATTGTGGGTAGGTGATCTTGGCTTGCAAGTGGTGAATTTGTGTCTTTATCCAATCTAGTTAGTTAGCCTCGATAGGTGAACCTACCTCTTATAGAGGAAAATCTACTTGTCTCATCCATTGGGTGATCCTGCTCTCTAAAGGGGAAAATCCACTCGAGTCTTCTATACACCTCATCACCTAGTTAGGTGAATCCGCTCTCCATAGAGGCAATCCTACATTTGAGTTCATACCATCCACATTTGTACTATTCAAAAAATAGGCATTCTCACTTCCCCAATAGGCATTTACATGTTGTGTATGTACATCTGAAGAAATAGACGAACCTATGAACCCTAGACAGGAAAAACTATTATACGTAGGGGTGAACCCATGATCCAACGAGGAAAATTCGATACCCACAGGGGCGAATATGCTTTCCATACAAATAATAGAGTGTGAATACTCTTGGCCACTAAAAGCCTACCTTGTTCTAAGTCCCTTCCTATGATGAATTTTTTTTATCATCATCTAACTTCCTATGATTGTCATTTTTGTGCATCTGCATTTTTCATACATCATCCAATTGTCAATTTAATGACATAGGTTTATCCTAGGCAATCCTTAAACATCATATCAATTATCAATCCATCAATTTGAATCCCCTAAATGCCAATTTAGGGTCTTTTTATCCAATTGGGTTATTTAATTGACCCTAATCTCTATCATCCATACTCACTTAGGACCATCATCTATCTCGAGTTAGTAATAATTTTCCACCTCATCAATCTACTTCCATCTAGAGGTGGATTTGTGTTGTAATCATCCTTTTCATCATCCAAATCCAATCGACATCATCCTGTATCATCTTGTTGAGCTCCTAAATATAGTTTGGGGATAATCCTTTCATCCAATCCTATCAATCAATCCAATCCAATCCTATCTAATCAGAAATCCATAATCACCCTATCAATCATATAATCAATCGATCCATAATCCTAAGTAATCCTTTAATTCATCATCTAGGTCATAATCACTAAGGTGCATCTTAGAGTCTCATATTACCATCATCTTTTGGTCATTTGCATTTTCATGCCCATTACCACATGATCACAAGAAAAGAAACTCATGGAACTATAGTGGTCCCAAGATGGTCAACCACAACATCCTCCCAATCCACCCACTAATGGTGGTTCTAAGCAATCTAGCACCCAAATTGACTCTCACCCTTCCCTTGAGGAAGGTATGGTTAACCAACCTGAGCTAACTGTTGATGAATATCTTAGTGATCCTACTAAAGTTCAAATGATTGATCATCTCCTTGTTGAGCGTGGAGATAAGATCCTTACCACATTGCTTATGAGGAGTACTAAGCCAACACTTGGGTTTGATATGTTGCAATATGTCAACATAACACTCCCTCCATCATAGGATCCACAAAGCTCTCAGGTTAATTTGGGATTGTCAGTCCCTGAAGTTCCTTAGGTTACGTCATAAGACACATGGTATCAACCTGGATTTAGAAATGATGTATGTTACTATGTCCCAATTTCAATCATGGGTGCAACACCTAATCCTACCAATCCATAAGGCCTTACCAATCCGTAAGGCCCTACTAATCCACCAGGTATTAGCAATCATCAAGGTCCTAGTCCTATTAATCTGCAAGGTCCTACCCCCACACCATCTGCACCACCTTATTAGTCAACTCAACTGAATCAATCATCAGGGAACACTAGGGGAAATATGTTGAATCTTTTTGCCATTGTACCTCCTCATATACCCCTTATCTGCATGCATCCATTAAACCTACTACCATCACCATTTAATCCTAGTCATTTAGGCCCACAACCATCATCTTATTATGTACCTTAATCACCATCTCAACATTAGCCTCAAGGCAATCTGAAACCTCCACATTAGCCTCAAGGAAATCCACAACCTCCACATCAGCCTCAAGGAAATCTACAACCTCAAGGTAATCTGCAATCTCCATGTTAGGGTAATCCACTATCTACTCATCGACCACAAGTCACTCCACAACCACAACTCCCTTTGTAATCCTAAGGTAACCCTGCAACATAGTACCAATATCAATCGCAACCCCCACCACATTATTCTTGCCCCATTATTATCAACTGCCTTTGCAAAAAACTTATTGTCAGCTGCCTCCTCCACCAATCACAACTAGACAAAAACCTATTGCATCCAACCCCAATCCTACCTATTCCTACTACAATTTGCAACAATCCCAACAACAACCACCTTACGTTAATCCTCAGCAGCCCCCAGACCACACCTACCATCAACATCCTTATCCAAAACCACCTCCATACATCTCCCAACAACAACCTACATATGATTATCAGTCTAATTCATCTTATTATAAATAGCCACCATTAGAGTAGTAGGGTGCCTCATCATCATACTATTAGGCACCACCCTCACAAAAATTTTACACCGATCCACAAACCACTTACACTGGCCAATATCAACAAGTCCTTTCATATCCTTTTCCATCATATGACCAATCGCTTCCACGTCCATCACCATATCATCAATATCCTCCCTATGATTAATCCAATCTAACAAGTCCTCCCCCATCGAAACCAATCAATAAAGAATGGAAAGACATGAAATCCACCCTAAGATATTTGTAAATAGGCACATCAAAGAAATCCTTCAAGTTTGAAGATATTTGTCCCTATCCATTTGATCCTTCAATTTCCACAATTCCCTTCCCCAAGCATTTTGAGATTCCAAAATTTGACAAGTATAAGGGAAGAGGAGATCCTAGAGACCACTTGCAGGAGTTCTATATGCATTGTTAGGAGGTCCTACATAATGATAACTACCTCCTTTGATTGTTCCCTTGAAGTTTAACAGGACAAGCTTTAAAGTGGTTCATACGCCTTCCACGAGGATCAATATCCACCTTGGCCAATTTATCAAAGATTTTTCTCACATACTCCTCTTTCAATCTTGAGAAAGACATAGACACCCTAGATATCCTAAAGGATAAACAGTGTGATGGAGAGACATTTTCTAGCTACTTGCAAAGGTCATAAGCTCTAGCCAACCGACTGAAGTATACTCTTCCCAAGGAGTTAATAGGAATCTTTGTCACAAAATCCCATCGTAAGTTGGCTCAAAATTTACATCTCCATTGTTTCACCATCTTCATAGAGGTTATTGAGAAAGGAACCACTATTGAGAAAGATCTCATTTCTAAAGGGCTCATCAAAATTTTCAAAGATGATAAGGATAAACAATCCGGGGATAAATCATGCTACTGGAATAGAAACAAGAATGTTGTTAATGATGGTGTCATAGACACTAAGCATATCCAAGTAGACAATACTTCTCAGAGATCACAAAATTATTTGCAACTACCACTAATTTCCAATGTTATATCCATGCCACAAGGTGCACCCTATCCTCCCCCACAATCTAATCAGTAAAATCAAGGGAACACTAACCAAAAATTCACTCCTTTAGGAGAATCCTTAGATGCGGTCTTCAAGAGGCTAGTTCAAGCTAATGCAGCTACTTATCTTGTTACCAAACCTTTTGATGAGTCAAATCCAAAGCCTATTGGTATAGAGAGAATGATTATTGTGATTACCATAGGATTAAGGGTCATTCCACATACAAATTTCATGGTATTAAATGATACATCCAAGATCTTATTGATCAAAGATACATTGTGACGGAGGAAAACCAATCTACCTCATCCAATGCTTAGTTACAAATATTTCAAAATTCCTTTCCCAAGCATAACTTGGGTCTTAGCACATCAAAAACTAACACTAGGTCTAATAATAACAACCAAAACAATAGCAAAAACAATTTCAGTTATAACAAGATGCCATATAATTATGACAATATTGTTATGTGCATTACCAAAGTAGACCCACATGTATCCATGATTCGTGTCAAATTTAAAGATCCCTAATGCATTGTCACCACCCATAGAACCCGCATGTCATTTCCTAGGCCTTCTAATTCATTCCAACCAACAATTGTGAGCTAGCAGTATAATATGCTTGACCACCTTGGCAAGACCCTTGTGCAAATATCTATCCTATATTTTTTAAGGTCTTCCCCAATCCATCAAGAGATTCTCATAAAATTTTTATAGGACACACATGTACCGAATGATATTGACCCCACTCAATTTGAAGCTCTTGTGGGACATTTTTCATCTACCTATTAGCTATGCTTTAGTCAAAATGATATGCCACACATTGACCCCGCTAACAATCGTTCCCTCCACATTGAATTCCTTGTCACCAGGCATAATGTTAAGAGGATATTGGTAGATAATGGCTCTTCCCTAAATCTATGAATGTTAAAATTTATAAAACAAGTGGGATGCATATGACAATGCAGAAAGAGATTTGGAGGGTATTATTTTCCTTCCCATTCAGGTCAGCCCAGTTGTACAATATACAACTTGTCATGTCATGATCTGGACTTACCGTAAAATATTCTCCTTTTCCATCCATGGCTTCATGCCATGCAGGCCATCCCATCTACCTATCACTAGTGTCTAAAGGTCCTACATAATGGGGTTGAGATTACTATACATGCCAACTCCCAACCTTTCAAGTATTTTCGTGCTCTAGAAACATCTTTCCTACATTCACATCATTGTCCAAGAATAGAACTGGGAACTCCTCAACCATCACTCTCCATTCCATCCCCCCACTCCATTTCCACATCCAACTCCACCATCATCAAATTTCAAATCATTGACAAGGGTTGTGGGGAATATGAGATGTGTACTATGCTTAATATGGGAACAATTCCTCCCTCTCCCTGCACTTATGGTTGACCATCCAAGTCCTTACAAAAGGAAGAAACCATCACTAAAATAATTAGATCCAAAAATGTGGGTTCCACTACATTTCAGTCTCTAGGAACTTTACAAGATCAAATGGATGAGTACATCAACCAATGGGTTTACATAGAAGAACTCAAGCCTTCACCTCCCCTTCTTGAATACTTCCATGAAATTTATCCCCATGCTTCCAAGTTAGAAAAAAAGTACAATTATCAAGGGGAAGGGCTCGATGTTGATAAAAATGGAATGAGAAATATTCCTATTGAAACACCCACATATTCTAAACACTTGGGTCTCAGCTATGACAAAAAATACAAGGGATCCACAACATCCACTAGTACTTCGAATAACATTAAATTGGAAATCGATTTTCTTGAGGACATACCTAGAGAGGGGGCCATCATAATTTCTTATGATTATTTGGATATCCCTACCCTCTTTGAATCCACATCCATTTTCTCCATCATCCTTTCCCTTCATCACCCTGACCTTATCAATTGGGACCTACGAGGGAGTGCACCACTTGATATATTTTCCTATAGAGGAAACATATGTACACCTCATGGTTTTAGGTGAAGACAATGGAGTCTACTTTGGGAGGATGAACAACCCAATCACAAAAGTAGAAAGAAACAAAGTAAAAAGGGCCATCTAGTGAAAAATTCTCTGAGGCACTTCCTAACTCAACAAAAGTAAAAAAAAGGGTGTATCCTATAGTGAAAACCTTGATGAGGTGCTAGAGGATGAGGATGTTAATATTCCCCTTATAGGGAATCACTTTTCTGAGTGGTCTTCAATCTTGATTGAAGAGACAAGAGAAATCAATTTGGGAACAAAAGAGGAACCTAAAATCACTTATGTGGCTAAGTCTTTTTCTGAAGAGGAATATCCAGTCATTGGCAATCTATTGAAGGGATCATCAATTTTGCATGGTCTTTTTCAGACATGCCCGAATTAGATCTTGCTTTAGTAGTCCACCACCTTGATGTACATCCAGATGCCAAACTAGTCAAGCTAAAATTTCAAAAAATGCATCTGCAAGTGGCTCTACTTGCTAAGGTGGAACTAGAAAATTGTTGGCAACTGGGTTTATAAGGCCGATCGACTACTCAAATTGGATATCCAATATAGTACCTATAGCAAAGCCCATTGAGGGCATTCGAATCTGGATAGATTTTAGGGACCTAAATAAAGCTTTTCCAAAGGATGACTTTCCCTTACTTAAAATCGATGTCTTAGTAGATCTCACAGTTGGACATGTCATGCTATCCCTCATGGATGGATTTTCAAGGTATAACCAGAATAAGGTTGCACCAGAAGATCAACATAAGACCACTTTCACTACTCCTTGGGGTATGTTTTTCTACAATGCCATGCCCTTTGGTCTTAAGAATGCAGGGGCAACATATTAGCGTGCAATGAAAATTACCTTCCATGATCTTATCCACATCATAATGGAAGACTATGTTGATGATCTCTTGGTAAAGTAAAAAACTAGAGAGGATCACCCTAAAATATTGAGACATATTTTTGATCGCTTGGAGCAATAGCAACTATGGTTAAATCCTAAGAAGTGTGTCATTGGTATCACATCTTGCAATTTTTTAGGCTTCATTATGTCTAGAAGAGGCATTGAAGTGTACCCTGGAAAGGTTAAAGCTATAATGGAAATCCCCCCACCCACGTATCTCAAGCAATTAAGTAGCTTACAAGGAAAATTACAATCTATTAAGTGCTTTATTTCCCAACTTGTAGAAAAATGTCAACCTTTTATTCATCTTCTACACAAGGATATAGTCTTCAAATGGGATCCTCCATGCCAACAAGGCTTTGAAAAAATCAAAGAACATCTTGCAAATCTTCCTATCTTGATGCCCCCATCTAGGTAAACCATTGTTGCTATATATTTCAGCTACTATAGTTGCACTAGGGGCATTATTGGCGCAACATGATGAATCCTCTAAAGAAAGAGCCATTTACTATATTAGTAGAACATTAGTGGGATATGAGCTCAATTATTTTCCCATGGAAAAGTCTTGTTTGGTGGTTGTCTTCGGTTCCCAAAAGCTACGACATTACATGCTCAACCATCCAATCAAACTGGTATCTAAAGTTGACCCACTCAAATATCTATTATTAAGAAAATCCTTGACTAGCCATATGGCCAAGTGGGTTATGCTCCTTAGTGAATTCAACATTGAGTATGTAGATCACAAAGGAATCAAAGGACAAGTTATTGTAGATCAGTTGGATGATGCCCCCTTGTGGATGCTTATCATTTAGTGGAAGAATTTCTAGATGAATCCATCTTCACTATTTTAGAATCCAATATCTAGACATTTTACTTTGATGTATTTTATACCAAAAATGGAGTTGGTGTTGGTATCCTCTTTGTCACTCCACAAGGTGACTATATCCCCAAGTCATTCAGATTGCCCTTTCCATGCACAAACAATATTGTTGAATATGAAGCTTTGATCATAGGTCTTAGAATTACAGTCCAATGGAACATAACTTGTCTTCATTTTTACGGTGACTCCCAACTCATAATCAAATAGGTCAATAATGAGTTTCAGACTAAGGATGATAAGCTTCTCCCCTATAAGCGCATGGTCGATGAATTTAAGAAGTAATTTAATCATATCCAGTTTGAACAAGTCCCTATATTATAGAAAAAGGTAATTGATGCAATGGCCACAATTGGTTCCCTTATATACATGCCTAGAGATCGAACAAATTGAGAGCTTTTTGGTTAAAAATTTACTAATCTTGGCATATTACATTCCAAACAATGAAATGGTGTGTGACAATATAGGTCCCCAATCTCCCTAGTACCACGACATATACACCTACCTCCATGATAGTATTCTCCCACCTAATCTAACTCACAACCAACATAAATCCTTCATCCAATGCACTTCTGATTACATTATCTTGGTCCATAGACTCTATTGTAGGGGTTATGATGGTACTTTTTTTTTATGTATGAACAAATCAAAATCTCACATTGTGTTGTAGAAAGTGCATAATGGTGTTTGTGGGGCCCATACTAATGAGATGGCCTTGGAAAAGAAGATTTTTAGAATGGGGTATTATTGGCCAACTATGGAACACGATGCTTGTGATTTTGTCAAGAAATCTGTACCATGTCAACAACATGTGGATATGATCCATGCTCCTACATAGGATTTGCAACTAATCATTGCATTGTGGCCTTTTTCACAATGGGGTCTTGACTTGATTGACAAGATTTATCCTCCATCATCCGACGACCATACTTTCATCATCACTTCCACCAAATATTTCACTAAATGGGTAGAAGCAATTCCACTTTTCCAAATCACTAGCATCCAAATATCCAAATTCATCCTTTACCATATTCTCTACAGATATGGTATCCCTGCCACCATCATTACTGACAACGAAAAACCCTTCAAAAACTAGTATATGCGACACCTATGTGAAACATACTACATCCAACATCATTGGTCCACACCCTATTACCCCCAAGGTAATGGACAAGCTAGGGCTACCAACAAAACTCTCATAAAAATCCTTAAGAAGGTCGTGAATAAAACTAGTCACGATTGGAATCTCCACCTTAATCCTACCCTTTGGGCTTATTGAACATCCATATGCACCCCTACTAGCGCAACTCCATACTCCCTTGTGTATGGCACTGATGCCATCTTTCCGATAGAATTCAAGCTCCCATATCTTCATATCTCTTTGAATAATTTTATCAGTGATGAAGAATCCCATGTGGCATGTTTGAGTTAGTTGGAGCTCCTAGATGAGAAGCATCTATAGGATTATAACCATCTTCAGACTTATCAACATTGGCTTAAGAGAAGCTACAATAAGAAGGTTCATCCTTGTCAGTTTTAGGTCAATGACCTAGTCCTTAAGGAGAATAAACCCACCCAACAAGATTGACAAAAGAAAGGAAAGTTTGAGGCCAATTGGTTGGGTCCATATGTCATTACCGCGAAATACGTTTTGGAGCATATCGAATTTCTACACCTGAGGGGGAACCCTTGGAAAATCTATCAATATCATGCATTTGAAATGTTTTTATACCTAAGTCAGCTAGGTTACCCCACCTAGAAAATACCAAAAAAGTAAAAAATCCAAAAAAATCAAAATATGTCAAAAAAATACAAAAATAGTAAAGAGAAATAGTGCATCCTATGGTGAAAACTAGCCTTGGTGGCACCTTGATAAGTATGATTGGTGAAACCTTGCAATACATTCCATTCATAGAGGGCTTAATTATTATCTACCTTGCATCCCACTTTCCGATGCGTTGCATCTCCATCCGTCTAGCCTATTATCATATCCTATCACATCCATCCTCCATTGACCTCCTATCATCTGTTTCTGGTACATTTTGATTGAGCATTGAATGGTTTGGATTTTCTAACCTAAATCTTGAGCTTTTCATCACCTATATATGGTGTCGTTTTGTCAATTTTGTGTCACCATATAGGATCTTTCTTCATGTCTCTTATCATTAGGTCTCATGCCGTATTTGGTCCTTTTTGTCGAACTATGTTGCCTCTATGCTTTCACATAGCTAGGAAAGGCCATTTTTGATGAGCCCTCAAGGCTTTGGTTTGTCCTTTTTCATGTTAGTCCCCATCCTTCATCTATCTAGTCTTGGTTTTTGTCCATTTTTCTGAGTCTTCATCATCCTCTTTTCACTTTTATCCATTGTTGTTCATCAGTCTTTTATCGAACTATGAGGTCTACACACTTTGACATAGGCAAGGATAATCTTTTGATCAACCCCTGAGACTCTAGTTCTATCCTTAGGGTGTGTCTTGGTCTTGTGTCATGTCATCAAGTGTGTCCCTACTTAGTTGGTTCCTAACAACAAAATCCATTGGTACCATGAATTTTGATCCATTTTGAGTATCCTAAGTCATGTTGGCCTAATAATCTACCCCATCCATGGTCTTAATAGGATGTATCCTTCCTTAAATCAAACTATATCAGTCCCATCTACCTATTGGTTCTATGGAAAAGGATATTTGAAATTCATTGCAATATTTTAGTGCTTTTTCATTTTTTTTTATCTTTTGAGCTTCCTATTATGCCTACTCAGGGTCACCGCAATCCATCATATCATGGTGCACTTTGACTGGTAAACATAGGGGCATATCTTAATTTCTCCATGTGGTCTTGTCTTCCCAATTGTCCCACGTAGTACCCACCAAGATCCTTGGGGTCTTGTGCTACATTGGGGCATCCTTTGTGCTTGTGGTTATCCCAGCATTAGGCCTTGCCAAAGCCCTTGTGACTTTGGGGTGTTGGGATAACCTTCTTGTTTACTCTGTCAGTCTTATGCATTCGACACCAATTGGCCTTAGTTCCTCATACCCTAGCATATTGTGTGCTATGCTATAGTAAAATTTAGCGCTCCTAATATGATAGAATGGTATTATATTTGCATTTAATTCATTCTCCCATTGCATTACATTTATCCCAATACATTTTCCTTAGCCTATGGTTATTGATTTTTGGTTGTGCAAATATTACTCCCCCCACCTATTCTTCCTATCAAGGTCCCTATGATTTTTAACAGGTGCACTATATCATTCATTATTATTTTTTTCACCTTGTATGCATGTTATCATTTATGCTCATTTTATTGCATTGCATTATTATTTTCATTAATTTTATTATCCATTTCATTTTCATTCCATTAGGTTGCATTAGTGATTCTGTGATCTTTCGTAATCATTTCCTTATCCATTGCATTTATCCATCTCATTATTCATTTCATTATCATTTCATTACACTACATTATCTATTTCATTATCATTTCATTTTGCATCATCATTATCATATAATTTTAAGTTGTTTAGATTAATATAGATTATTTATTCTAATAATCTTAATCCATTTTCTTTGCATTTTCATTACCATCCAAAGTTGTGTAGATTAATATAGATTTGTTAGTCTAAGCATCTTAATCCATTCCATTTGCATTTCAATATCATTTTAAGTTGTTTAGATTAACATAGATTTTTCATTCTAAGCATCTTAATCCATTGCATTATGTCTATTTCATTAAATGCATTTCATTATGTTACATTCATATGATAGTTCATCCATAGCATTATGTATATCATACATTCATAATAAACACATCATGCATAAATACATGACATAAACACATTCCATAATCTCATGGGCATCTATAATTAGCCACAATCACATTGCCACCTACATCACAAGCAATTAATATCATATTCATATCATAAATCATAAATCATAAACCGTGAACCATCACATCCTACATCACAAAATGTTAGGTGTAATCCATGCCATCCATATCATACATGTCATCATAAATGCATTTACCATCATCATCATCATGTACATCCATCAATATCATATTCATACATGTATGCATAAATAAATATCCAAAGCATCACATAGGAATCATATATATAGCATCATCAAAGTCCATGATATCATATATATATCAAAACTAGAAGTCCATAATAATATCCATAGAGTCCATAATAAAATTCCATAAATTCCATAATGTCCATCATACAGTCCATATCCATGGTCCATCTAGTGTTCATCACATAATAAAATACATGTGCGGAGGAGTCATAATATACAAATATATATGGGTACATCTAACATCATGGTGTCCTAAATTAGAAAGAATAAAAGAATAACTGATTTGATCTCCTAAAAAAAAAATTGTACAAAAGAATTTGTAGTTCAAATCTGCATCTATGTACACTATCCACTAGGGCATTTGTCAAAACTGGGACCTTGTCACTTGTCCCCCTATCCCCCTAATTGCTACTGCCTACATCTGATCTCCGAGGTGAGTCTAGAATGTGTCCTGTGTCATGTGGGGGTGTATCCCTATAGTCACTATAGCCCTTGGTCTGGGCGGGTCTTGAGCAAGAAGGAACTAGCATCTATACAATTGATTGTAAATACAGAGGGACCCTTTGCACTGGATCAGGAAAGACCATATAGTAGGAACCCATCCAATATCTACCCTATGTCCTTGCATTGTCCAACTTGACTGCCTGATCCCTCTCTAGCCTGTATCTATCACACTGTACCTGCATCCTCCCCCTCTCCAAACTCCAAGCATCCTACGTTGATATCATGCTCGTAATCTATGCCTGAAACTCCCTTGCTCATCTGATGGCCTCATCCATCTTCTCCTATAGGCTTTGCACCTATTCCTTGCCCTGCTCTACTCTCCTCACAACTTCATCCCTCTCCCTTTGCATGGATTTGAAGAAGATTTTTTCTTTCTCTAGTTGTGTCCTTGCCCATCCCACCAACTCTGACGCCTCATCCCTCTCCCCTTGGGAATCCTATAGTAAGCCCTGCAGTCACTCTATCTCTTGACACAACCTGTCCACCTCCACTGTTGTTTCGTCCTCTACTCCCCCTCCCCTCCTCACAAGCTATCCACCTCTAATTGTAGTCTCACCCTCTCTACCTCTGACCATCTCAATTTGTGCTATAAAATCTCGATACGGGCCTGTGTACCTACCATTCAAATGGCTGGATCCTCTACGGGTGGTCCATGATATACCACTAGTGCCTGCTCCTCCACCTCTAGTTAGTCCACCTCCATATCCACCCACCCCTCCTCCTGCACTACCTCCTCCTCTCCCAACTGTCCACCTACTCTCTGCCTCCTCTGGGGCCTCTCCTATATCTCCTCATCTCTAAATCCCACTGTCGGCTCAATAGGCTGAATTGGCGTGATCCTTGTTGACAGTTGTCCCTACCACCATGCTACATATATGTCAATGACTCTAGGGTTATCAGGCCCTCCTCTCCATCCCCATCTAGCCTCCCCCAGCCGATCCCACTCCATCCTCGCCTTGTTAGTGGGAATTGTCTGACCCCATCCTAACTCCCAGGTTATTTGTCTGACTCTCACCTTGGGCAACAAAATGTCCTATTGGATGTCAAACTGCCTGGTCACCCAATATGGCTTGTATATCTCTAATGAATGGATCTCAACTGATAACATAGCAATGTGTAAACATGAAGGTCTTGCACAGTTGGTCCTCCACCCTTCAGTCCTTGAAGTCTCTATCCACATAAGGCCTCCATACTATTTGATCTATAGTCATATCATCAAAGACCCACCTCCAATGCTCCAGGCTTGACACCTGTGAGTAGCGTAGCATCTTGGCATAGTTGAATGCTACCAACAACCCCTCTACTTGCTGAAGGGGCATTAGGATATCTAGCCTATGATCCTAATGTGCTCCCATGCCCACACTTGTAGAAGGGTGACATGGGTGATGCTGACCACTCCCCAATAGTAGATTGCATGGATGTCCCTATACAACTACACCAACATGTAGGGTCCCCATGCAAATACTCTACAACTCTGCTCTACTATGTGTTGAACAACCTCAATCACCTTGAGGCTAAAAAATATCCCACTTCTATCTAGGAGGAAGATCCCACTAATCAATGTGCACAAAAATAGGGGTAGTGGTTGTGCAGTCCTAATGAATGCATCAATGTCCAACTCCTTCCCTTGGTAGGGAAGGTTTTCAATTCAAAAAATGGCCCTCAAGCTTTGCTCCTGATGCAGGAGCATCCATGGAATTTTGCTATCTTGTATCAACAAAAAAGGTTAATTTTCAATTGAGAAATTTTGGATTGTTGAAATAAGTTGATTTTGGCTTGAACTCATGTTGTAGGAATGGAAATGATTTATTTTTGAATAATTAAATTTTCCAAATATTTCCCTTGCACGTTGACAAGTTGGCTAGTGGGGTGAAAAATTAAGAAAAGCAACTTAAATATTTAATTGTAAATTATTTCAAAATCTTATTGGGAATTTGGATTTTTGAAATTGAGGAGTTACAACATGTCATCATGATCCCTAAAAAATTAGGGACTAGAGAAGTGGGAACCTAGGACTTGCCTTGATTTTCTGTTTTTTTAGGAGTTAAATGTGGAGAATAAAAACTGCAACATCTTATCTTTGACAAGGTTGCTAGAAATGGGTTTTTAATGATTTTTAATTAATTTTTGAAGATTTTCATGTGTAGAAACAACAAGGGTTGTTTCATATTGGAGAGGCCCAAGTAAAGCATATGAAATTAATTCTATGACAGGAGGAGTTAAGCAACAAAAAACCCAGTTTTCATTGAAAAGTTTTAAAAGTGAAATTTTGGGAAGAGAAAAAGGGAGGCGATAACATTATTGGGGAATCCTCATGGATGTTTTAAAATAGGTTGAGACTAATTTATATCAATCCATTTAAGTTTTCAGATGAATAGGTATAAGTCAAAGGAGTTAAGATGGAGTTGAGGTGGTGAAATGAGGATATGTTTACAAAAGCTCACAAGATTGAGCATGGATTGTATTTGGATATTTTTTCATTAGCATATCAGATGTAAGGATTTATTTGCTACTCATCAGTCTAATGATGACTGAAAATTAAGTTGTAATAAAATTTATTTAACTGAGTAATTTAATTTTTTCTTGTGCAAATAAATTATGTCCAAAGTTTAATTCACAAGTTCTTTATTTCTATTTTAAGTTTTTGTTGTGAGTGATTTTGGAGAGTTTTTAAGTTTATGAAGTGTTTTATTTCAGATTTGAAGGGTATGAATCCATTTATTCATTAGCTCCAATGGCAATTTGGCCCTCCTGTTCACTAGATGACACCTGATAGGTAGCTGTAAAATCCTCCACACATCCTCATGTGTAACTGTCATCTCCCCAGTCAGGAGGAGAAAGGTGCATGTCTTTGAGCTCCACCTCTCTATTAGTGTAGTTAGCAGTAGTCGATGTGCTCAAATCATTATGAATTCCACCATGTACAACAATCGCACCTCATCTAAGGCCTCATGATCACCCAAAGTGAACCCCTTGGTGTTGAGAGTAGCCAAGTGCCTCCCTCGTGTCTGCAGTGTCTCTATACTTTGCATTCATACAAGTCATCTATCAAAATTTTCCCTTGTCATTTTCTTCTAGCCTTTCTTTTTTATTTCTATTATAAGTTGGCAAATTTTCCTTTGTGTAAGGCGAATTCACCCATTCCTTCTTTCCTGCGAATTTGTTGCTGTCAAGTGCGAATTCTCCTGTCCCTTCTTTCCTGTGTGTTCACCCCTCGGTTCAATGTGTTCACCCTTGTAGTTCCCCTTGGTGACTTCACCTATCAGTTGGTAGGTTCACCCATTCTTTTTCTTGGGAATCAATTTGCTCCTTTCCCCTAGGGGAAAATTCACATTCACCCCTATAACCCCTTTACCCCATCAAGTGATTTTCCTTTTTCCTTTTTTATCTTTTTGGCGAATGCACTTCCACCCTTTCCATGGACGGGAAAAATTGCATTTGCCTCTTCCCATTTTCCCTCCTATTGGGTGAGTGAGCACTCGATTTTTCCCTGAAGGGCGATCTCGCAATTTCCCATCAAGTCACATGTCCACCCTTGCAGCATCACATGTTTTCCCATTCCCTTTTTAGGAGATTTTGCAATCGCCTGTTCCATCACATAACTGCCCTGCAGTTGCACGTTGGCCCATACTATACCACACATTCACCTATTAGACTACAAAGTAAAATGAACTCTCTTAGAAGGGTGAATTCGTCCTTCCATGGTGCATGCGTTTCTTCCTAGCTTACCCACCCATCCCACAAAAAAGTAAAAACATGTGTAAAAATTAAATATCTAAATGACAAAGTTGGGTTTTGAGGCCTCCCTGTCGGGGCATGGTGTGTAGGTGGTAGAAGTCTTAGACGGGGTTTGCACGGTGGATAATCTCCTCATCTACCATTGCTCGGTCACCTACTCACCTATCACTCTCTCACTCAATTGCTCTTCACCATGTGTGTACAATGAAAGCAAGGTGAATAGTAACTTTTGAAATTTACTATTTATAGGTTTTCAATTTTTTATCCTAATTAACCTTGCTAATCTTTAGCCATTTTTAACCCTTTTTTTAAACCTTTTTAATCTTTTTTCCCTAATTCTTCTATGGGCCACCATTTTCACCTAGTTTTTTATTTTCCTTCATTCAAAAACCATTCTTTATGGTTTTTCGTCCTCTACCATGTGGTACCCTCCATTTCTCCATATTGAGAAGTCACTCAAGGCCCCTTTTCTTCCCCATCTGCTCTCTCAAGGGGGTATACCTCACCATACTTCTACATTCTTCCTCCTTATCCATTTCCCTATGATACTAGGGCATCTATTGAAGTTCTCTTCCTCTATCGAGTTGTCTACACTTTATTTTTCTTTGAAACACCGTTATTCTTACAATATTTTGAAGAGGGGAAAAATGTAGACACCTGAATTTGACCACCCCCATATGGTCAAATTCACTCTTATATTCTTCTATCCCATGTCCATAAGCCGTGTTAATTAAATAACTTATTGTTTGAGTAATATTTCATCATGTCCTTAATGTCCCCTAAGGTGTTTTACCTTACCCTTTCTTCTCAAAATTAAATAAATAGTCTAATTTATTTAATTTAGTCACTTTAGCCAAATGAATTAAATCAAAATTTAATTCATTCATTCTCTCTATTCATGTCAACATCAACATCCTCAATAATCCTCTCCTAATCCAAATTAGTTTAATCAATCTATGATTAGGATGTGTACATGTCACTAATGGTGATTAGTGTTACATCCTCCATATTTTGCAACTTGCCCTTAATTTATCATTAACCCTCCTAGTTATTTGCACAACCCCTAATCAAAGGTTAATTAGTCCCTAATTAGATCCACTTGATATTTATGGCAAGGGTACCATGGTCAACCTTCATAAATGTATTCTCCTTTGGGAGAAGCTATCTCCATCCCCCAAGGAATTTAAAATTTCTTTTTATTTCCCCAATATGTGCAAGCGGAATTTTTAATTCCACTTTATTTCTCCAATAACCTTGGAGGAATAAAATCTTAATTTAAAATTCCCATTTCCATTCCCCATATCCTTACAAGGGTAATTTTTAATTCCCCTCTTCTTCCCAATGTCAAATCTCCAAAATCAAGGGAGATTTTAGAAGAATTCAAAATTCTTCTATTGTCACATCCTCCCAAGATTTAGGGAGATGGGATAAGGCATGCCTTTTTAATCATTCCCCAAGGTACCTCCACTTGGCCTCCACCTAATCAACACATCTTCCTCCCTTTTCCACCTAATCCTCCACATGTCCTCACCTCAAGAGTTGAGATGTCTCAAGACATCTCAACCCTTGATCTTCTACCCTAGACTTAATCTCAACCCTCCATTCTTTTGGAGGATTTTCCCTAAAAGCAATGAAAATTGCTTCATTTGACATTCACTCACTTAGCAAAATTTGAGAGAACTTGCATTCAAGATTTCTTGTCATCTCCATTGTTGCAACCACTTCAAGATCCCATATTTCATCAAATCAGATCACATCCATGGACTCCATTACATTCTCTAATGCATCGCCATCATTTTCATCTTAGTTGAGTGTCGTTCAATCAAAGAAGGAGAACACAAATCAATAAATCAAAGGGCCAACCACTTAACTCGAGCAAGATAAAACACTTAATTTCTTATCTTTTGTTTGTTCGAGTTCAACTAGTCTAATTATTGAGGTGTTGTTTGTGTTTTTCTTGTTTCCATTTCTCTTTATTTTTCATTTTAATACTAGAAATTCACCTGCACACATTTTTGGCATGCCCGGTGGGAGCCATGTCACGAGTCCTTGGAGTTTCTTGTTGTTTCTCTTTTGCAGGTTTAGATTTTTCAATGTTATAGAGGTGAATCCACCCTACAGGAAAATCCACCCGACCTTAGGGGTGAACCTGCTTCCACATAGGAAATTTTGTATCTACCACTCCGAAGAATAGGAAATCCTGCAATTGACCATATGAGACCTGACTTGCAGAGGTGAACTCACCTAAGCTTGTACAGATAGGTGAACTTGTTGACAAAACAGGCAAACTTGAGAAGGTCACAGAGGAAATTTCACATACGCCCCTCTACTCCAAGGGTGATTCTGCAACCCATACAAAGGTGAACCCGCCCTACACAGGGGTGAATCTACAATAAATTTGAGACCCGAATATTCCAATTTATGCATTCAATTTGTTTTGGGTTTGGGTACTAATCAACTCACTTGTCTATTGATTTTTTTGATATTTTGCTAACATTTATGTAGCTTGTTGTTTGTCCAATACCGACAATCAAAAATACTAACTTATCTTTTGCAGAACGATTGGTCGAAGACCCCTAGTTAGGTTGCGTGTCATTTTTCATACTAATTTAGGAACACTTCAATTTATTAAAGGGTCAAAGAATACTTGTTTGCAATGTTTTGGAGTGGTTTGTTTACGTATGCTCTCCCCTTGCACCATGTCGTGAGCCTTGGGATCATAAATCACAACTCATTCTAGTCTAGTTGTGTTTTCCTAGGAGTTCCAGCTTATGCATATGTTCTCCCCTTGCTCCTCATGCGAGCTTGGGGATTAGAAATGCCTAGCATTTTCTACCCTATAGTGATACATGCCTGGGATTTCATCACTTGGGGGATGATTTTGACACGTGTTACTAGTGGGGTATATAAAGGGGGGAGAACTAAAGTTGTACCCCAATCTAGTCACATCATGTTTGGCAAAGCATTGATACTAGGGTGATTCCTACTTAGGTGTGAAGGGTTGGTTTGAATTTCTAGTATCTCACTAGGGCTCTCGATCAACATTTTTTATGGGTTAGTGTTCATGATTGTGCCTCACGCACCCTCTTGGTGTATCGAGGACTCCCCTAGTTGCTTGTTCAGCCTAGTTTAAGACCTGTGTTTTAGCTGCGACTTGGTGTAGTGTAGGGGATGTGAATCGTACCCCGAAGTCACTCACCATGTACTCCCTTAGGTTGAGATAAAAATTATTATGGTAAACTTTGATAGTTCTCAAGGAGAGAGAGAAGGCGAGCTCATGTTGTCTATTGACGACCCTGTGCCATTGGATCTCTAGCTATCCACCTTTGTGAGATAGGGTGCTTCCACCAAATTTCATAGATTATTAACCCCTTGGGGTGGTGGGCCTATATCAAGTTTGTTTAAACCCTTATCACTAATTCTAGGGTTGTTCATGTGCTTTATGTGTCTTCTTGTGCAATACTAGTGAGTGTCTTCAATTCGAGTCAATCTTTTCCCACCGTTTATTTTTTTTCTATTTTTGGTCTTTTTCCATAGTCCATCCTTTCCCCAAGGGTGAATCCGCTTCTTACAGAGACGAATTTTCACTGTGGATGGGTGATCTTGCCCTGCAAGGGGAAAATCCACATCTCTATCTAGTCCAATTAGTTAGCTCCGATAGGAAAACCCACCTCTTACAGAGGTGAATTTGCTTGTCTCATCCATTGGGTGGTCCTGCTCTCTAAAGGGGTGAATCTTCTTGAGTCTTCCATAAACCCCATCACCTAGTTATGAAAACCTGCTTTCCATAGCTCAACAATCCCACATTTGAGTCTATACCATCCTTGTCTGTATCATTCAAAAAATAGGTGATCCCACTTCCCCGATAGGAATTTACGCGTTGTGTCCATACATCTGAAGACATAGGAAAATCTATGAACCCTAGATAGGCGAACTTGCTATACGTAGGGGTGAATCCACAACATCTTGGATAGGTGAACCTATGATCCAAAGAGGAAAATTTGGTTTCCATACGAAAGATAGAGTGTGAATCCTCTTGGCCACTAAAATCTTGCCTCGTTTCAAGTCCATTGATGTGATCAATTTTTTTATCATCATTTAACTTCCTATAATTTCCATTTTCATGCATCTACATTTTTCAAAAGTCATCCAATTGTCAATTTAATCACATAGGTTCATCCTAGGACATCCTTAGATAGCACATAAATCATCGATCCATCAATCCTAATACCCTAGATGTCAATTTAGGGGATTTTTATCCAATTAGGTCATTTAATTGATCCTAATCGCTATCATCCATGCTCACTTAGGACCTTCATCCATCTTGAGTTAGAAATCATTCGTGACCTCATTAATCTACTTCCATCTAGATGTGTATTTTCGCTATAATCATCCTTTTTATTATCCAAATCCAGTTGACATCATCCCGCATCATCTAGTTGAGCTCCTAAATCTAGTTTGGAGTTGATCATATCATCCAATCATTTCAATCGATCCAATCCAATCCTATCTAATCAACAATCCATAAGATCATCCTATCAATCATCCAATCAATCGATCCATCATCCTAAGTAATCCTTTAATTCATCGTCTAGGTCATCATCACTTAGGTGCATCTTAGAGTCCCACGTTACCATTATCTTTTGGTCATTTGTATTTTCATGCTCGTTACCACACAATCACAAGAAAAGAAACTCATGGAACTATAGCGATCCCAAGCTGGTCAACCACAACATCCTCCCAATCCACCCACTAATAGTGGGTCCAAGCAATCCAACACCAAAATTCACCCTCGCCCTTCCCTTGATTCTCTCCACTATTGATCTCTACATCACATCTCCACCATCTACTACCTCCCCCAAAATTCTATAAATTGAGGCACTCTCTAATCCATTTCATCCATTCATCTTTGCTAAGTATATGCTATCAAAATAACTATCATTTTGTGCATCAAAAGCATCCACATTTCAATCACTTGGTGAATAGCTCTATCTAAGGTTTGTAATAATTTAGAATAGGAAGGTTTTGTTTTGCATTTGTTTCCTAGTTTAACTGTAAATTGTTGCTTACATCTTTAATGACTCTATTGGAGAATATTTACCCCTTGTCTAACTCTGTTATATGTTTCATGTCTTGTAGCAATTTCTAGCAGTCATTTTTTTAATGTTATCCACATGCAACATACTAACATGAATTTGAAGATAAATATCAATTAAAAAAAAGTAATTAATTTTATCCTCCTTAAAATACTTTTACTTAAATTTAAATCTCATTATTTTAAATTTGTTTTATTTTTATTTTATTTTGTATGGACAAAAGTATTTTAGTTATTATTATTATCACTTTTTCAATAATCAGTTAATCATTATTTATTTATTAATATTTTTATTTCATAATTTCTTGGAATATTAATTATAAGGTTTAAAAGTTTCAAAGAAAGGAGCCAATGCCATAGTAGTTAGTAGGAGACATATCTTATAAAAGACTTTAGAAACAAATTTGAAAGTTTTTTTCAATATCATCTCTATTCAGTATAATTTCTAATTTTTAAATATAAACAAGCAAAGTGAAATACTTTTATATAGTTGAAAAAAATTGTTAAAAAATAAAAAACCTTAAAACTATCACCATAATTATAAATAAGATTAGAAAAATAAAAACTCAAATATACAAAACCAAAATCAACCTCTTTATAATCTCCAAAACCAACCTCCCTCACTCTCGAGAAAATCTCCAATATTCATTAGAGAAATTTAAGATGTGATTGCTGATGAAAAATATTATTTGACCCTCCTTGAGGAATTTAAAAAAGAATAAATAGGAAGCGGAAGGAAACTCTGCTTTATCCATATTCCTCAGGAATCCAACATTAAATAAAGCCATAATTGGAAGTCAAAGTGTCTTTCTGATTTAAAAACTCATAGATAACTGTAACTTTAAGTCATAGTGTCGTATTGATTTGAAATATCATAGATAAACCAAAGAGAACAACTCAGAGATGAACGTTGATTGCTATCTTTCCAAGTTTCTACGTTAGTTCTTGGAATGAAGAGCTCAACAGCGTGAGCAGGTTACTAATTGACTGAGTAAACCTCTGGAAGGCCCATTACCATATAAATATGAAGGTTCCCATAATCTTCTTGTTATCTGATCAATCAATGTATTCCACAATATCTATGTTTTTTATTTTGTTAGAGAGAATTTATTTTTACACTTCAAGTAATTATGTCATTCATCAATCTTACAACAGGCATATATGGGAAGTTTCTTTCTTAAGAAGGGAAGTTCACATCTAATATATGACTGCTAGTTCTTTCGTTAAAGGTTGTTGAATTGTTTTTGTTTATACACTTAAATATGTTTCGTATAAATAATATGATTTCTCTTTTTTTGGTATCAAGTTTGTATAGGTAAAGAAGGTTTTTGAAAATTGGTGATGGGAAATGAAGGTTTCAAAATAGTGCAGCATATAAGTTCTGATAGAAACATTCATATTAGATTTTTTTTTTCTACAATTGATTTGATTTTCAAATTTTAATTAAATTTTGATTGTACATATTTTTATGTTGATTTTGTTTATAAGTACCTCTTTATTTATTATATTAGATTTTATCTTCAGTCCTAAATTATCTTTTGTAAATTTTTACAAATATTAATAATGATTTTATTTCATCTCTATACATGAAAGGAGTCTTTGTTAAACCTAAATTTACATCTTAACTATATATATTATATTACCATCACGTAACACAATGGTTTGGTTTATATTTTGTCTCATTCCCTAAAGACACCCATTCTATCTTATCATGGATTAGTCATTGATTAATTTATTGATGATAATGTACAATCAAATCAAGTTTAATAGTTCATTGAAGACATAATTGACATTGTATTCTCTTTTTGTTGTCAAGAACCCATCTCAAAAGGATATCTTGCTTGAAGGAGTTAATATACAATGATAATTTAACTTTTAAATAATATAAATATTTAATTTAAATTGTACTACAATAAACCTTTCTTATCATGGCACATAAAAATATTAAAAATATAGATAAAAATAAAATAACAAAAAAAAAATCCAATTGTCATGCTTGGAAGGAGATGGATTAATGGCTTGAATATGGGGACATGGAGAAAGGAATGACACTTGCTTGGACCATTATGAAGTCATGGTGTCCCTTATACACATTGATTATGTTTGGAGTAAAAGACTACGAAAGTGGAAAGTGGTAAACCAAGGAAGGAGCAAGTGGAGGAGCAAGAGTGTAAAAGTGGTAAATTAAGGAAAATAATAGAATAGAGAAACAAAAAGGAGTTGGGAAATCAAGTATTAAGTCTTATCAAGTGATATTGTTCTCTTCTCTCTTTGTTTGTGAGATGTGTAGGAAAAGAGTTAATAAAAAATGTCAATAAGAAAAATACAAACGAGGATACTATTTTCTTGTTCATTGATAAATTATTGTCTCTCTCTCTCTCATCCATGTCTTATGTAGTAGAGATATGTAGAAAGAAAAAAGAGAGAGGAAGGCATGGGAAAAGAATGGATGTTGTTTGACAAAATGCCTCACATAAATGCGACCTTATAGAATGTAATGGGGGTAGAACAAAGTTCAAATGGGTTTGTTGAAAAGGCTTTAAAAAGTTATAAGTAGTACAAAGCAACATCCTCCCTACTTGGGTTTGAATTGGAGATTTGGAAGAGGGTATGGATGCATTAATTGAAAATGGATTTTTTTATATGTTAGATGTTGTAATTATAAATGTTGCTTCTTATCACGATAACATTCGATAAAGAAGAAATTTTTCACAAACTAATTCTTGAATTATTTTAACTTGTGATCAATACTCTTTGTAGCATATATTAGATAAATAAGATTTGAAATTCCTTATAGTTTTCTAATGCCTCGTGTTAGGGAGAAAACATAGTTGATTCTTAACATTGAATATTATTTTTTAACCTTCATATTCAAGGAGAAAGGTCATGTGCAAGGATGGAATACATTTACTTTGTTAAAATACTTATACTAGGCTATATATTATCATTTATACTAATATAAATCATATACCTCGCTATATATTAACATGTATATTGTTAGTTTTCATTTATCAAGTAGTATATATTGCTATTAATATTGATAAAAATTCATTTGCATGACTTCTTGTTACTATTAATGTTATAGGTGGTATGAACTACTTGAAGGCATTGGTGACTAAAGTACATGTACAAGATACCTATGACAAGTGAAAATTAGGTTGTTGTATGAAGGTTTTTATAATGGCATAGCCCATCCATTATATTTTGGATCTATTAGAAACTTAGATTAATATATTTTATGCCTTATAACCAAAATGATTTGAATGAGATAATATTGTCACTAATTTTGCAACAATGTATGTATTAATAAATGTCACTTAGATTGTGTTGAATAGAGTTATTATTATTTAATATAATGTGATAGTTATGATACTAAGGTATAGAAGATGATGATTTCTATGTTAAACTTTTGTTTCAACTTTAGAATCATAGTAGACCTTTAAGCATATAAGGTGGAACACCATAGATTGCAATGAGGCTCCATTAACCATAATGTGAAAGGGTTGAAGAAAAGAACTTCCTTATGGGCTAACTTGGCATACTAGGATTGAATTATAAAATCACTTAAATATAATCTTTGTAATAATGATGAGTAGAAAGGAAAAATTATACCATCACAATATATTATGTATTAATGTTTTAAATTGTGGGTTATGAATAAATTTGTTGATTGTCATTATCCTGTACAATATCAATAAATAACCTTACTTGAAATCATATCATTGATATGATGTTACACTAAAGGATCATTAATGTGATTGTGGTTAGGGTTATGGAAGTCAATTTATATAAAAAGATTAATTATATAATTAATAACCATTGCAAGGCATGATAGAGGTGTAGGAATCTTTGAGTGCAAGGTAATGATATACAAGGGAAGACAAGGTAACTAATTAGGAAACCATGTGATGGATTTAAATCAATGTGAATCATTAATTGACTTGAGTCTTCATGCCCTTATGATATTCATCCTTAAAAGAATATTGAATTGAGAAACAAATTTATAAATATTGAGTACTACATTATGAGGATTTTCTTGGTCCATCAAGTTTAAATACCTTGCATCTATATTATAGTTGTGTTAGGTTGTTTTCTAGTCACATGATGGATTTTGAAAGATGTGATGCGATTTTGTAATTTTCTTCATCTTGTGACCACTGAAATCTAAGTATATGGGTTAAATTTTAAATTGCTATAATAGGGAATCACTTACTACTAACCATTTAGGAAGGCTATGGTAGTTTGGTCATTTTTTGGCACTAATATAATTTTTATTTTTGGCAGTGGATATAGAAAGTAAGAAAAAGGACCATCTGATTCCCCTTAAGAAGAATTTGGTGGTTTGGTTCTTGCCATTTCCATGGACAAGGAATGGATTCAAATATTTTCTCAAGGAAGACAAACTAGGGGTTGTGCTATTTCCTTCGAGTTTTGAAGAGGATCCATTGAAACAATTTTGCATGAAATTGAGGTCAGTTAGAAAATAATTTAAGTCTAGTACACTTCTGTTGGATTGACATTTTGCCAATCTTTCTAGCCCAGGAGGTAATAGTATGTGAAATAAACCTAGAATAAGTTGTAGAGGCCTTCAAGACAATGTAGTGGATTTTAAGTAAATGATCACATAGAAAGGGTGGGTCCCAAAGCATTCTAGTTTTGAAACTAAATGATCTTAAATAGGGATTGTAACTGGATCAAAGGAAGGCAGGGTCTTGAGGTAGAGATTAAGGAGGTGTGCATGAGAACATCGCATTAGGAGCGCTTCTCCACTTAACAAGGCATATTGAACTATATTTAAAGGTGATGCATCATTTGGTGGTGCCTCTACCTTTGTCTCTCCTCGAGTGGATCAACCAAAGCCTCCACTACTGGATCTTTTATTAGGTATTCAAAAACTCTATTTGCAACTCAAGTATTAGCATACCCAATTAAGACACACACTCTGTAAAGATAGAATTAGGAATAAAGTTACCTTGAAAATATCACCTTACCATTTGGTTTTTGGGTAGGAACTCGTATCCCTATGAACTTGAAGATTCTTATGTTTTGATTTATAAATGAGTATTTTGAAAATAAAAAAATTATAGAAACACACCTAGCTAATCTCTTACCATTGGAAGAAAAAAATGGTGTTACTTTATAGCAAATTAACAAACAACAAGAGGTTGCAAAATGTTGGTTTGATAAGAAAGCTAGAGTGAAAGGTCTTTAACATTTCATATCTAGGACAAGGATCATGATAAAAAGATTAGATCATGGTAAATTTGAAGTATTACGGTTAATTTCGTATTTGATTTCTGAAATCCTAGAAGTAAATACCTTTAAGCTTTAGATTCTAGATGGTCAAGTTAGTATGCTCCCTATGAATGGATAGTTCTTGAAACACTATTTTCAATTGTAATCCATATAATATTTTTTTGCACAGTGGTCGGTTTTGGTTTTCTCTTACTTTTTTGTTCATGTGTTTTGAGGTTGTTGGCTCTTTTGTGGTCATTTTCTTTTCCTACCCATTCTTATGGTTAATTTTAACAACATGTTTTTTATTGAAAAATCTAACTTGATGCACAAATGATTGTACATCATTATACTAATTTGACCTTTGGTAAATATTTCCTCTTAACTTGATAGTAAGTTAATTACCCAACTTATAGATTAACTTTTTATTTTTCCTCCTTTAGAATATGCATAAATATATTCATCCAATTAAATACTTTTTTTTTCTGAATTTTACTTAGCATATTTTTCTTCATCACTATCTACACAATAATATTATTTGAGTTTATGGATAAAACCGCTATAATTAAGATATCAAAAAAATTAATGCTATAATATTATAAAGAATTGATTATCAAATGGACTTGGAACCTAGGGGTGAACTTCAATTTCTGTAAGATGAGTACAATGATTTAAGAAGATATTATTTGACCCCTATAAGAAATTTCAAAAAAGAAGAAATCGCAGAAATTCTGCTCTACCCTTATCCCTTGGGAATCCAAAATTAAATAAAAGCCATAATTACAAGTCAAAGTATCTTCTAAATTTAAAATAGATTAGGTAAACCAAAACGATGCTGTTACAGCTCACACATAAACGTTAATTGCTATCGTGTAACGTCCTAGTACTTTCCAAATTTCAACGTTAGTTGTTTTAATGAAGAGTTCAGAGGAAATGGTCAAAAGCTGTGAGCAGGTTACTAATTGACAGAGTATACCTCTGGAAGGCCTATTACTATATAAATCAGAAACAAGATCGAGAGGTTCCCACAATCATTTTTATCCGATCAATCAATGTATTCCACACTATCTATAGCGGCCTACAGGCAGGCCTATGCAGCGACAACAAATGGCACGGCTCAACAACAGAACCCACTTCTATTCCCACCTCCTGCTGGTCCTTACTCTGGATATCTCTTACTCCAGGAAGACGAATATGATGACAATGGTGACTCTGCATCTGCCTCCTGCTGTTGGGGATGCTGCAAAGGTTACCTGCGAGAATTGCCATTTCCTCAAGATAAATGCTTAACAATCCAGTACACTACAAGTGATGGACAAAGCTCTCGAACAGAAAGTGACAGAGTGTACGTTATTCCTGTTTTGGGCCAACCCATCTCATCCCATTGCTACTATGTCGTGCGAGCAGAGGGCAAGCACAAAGGGTAAAAGCAATACGTACTTTTATGTCACTTGTTCTCTGTGGGGAATTTTTCCTCTGTGAGTTTTTCTTAGACAATTTATGTAGCAATATTTATAGATTAACAATGACGTTGAAAGTTATGCCAATATCCTTGCATTATCTATTGGTTAGAGTATTGAATCTGTATTTATGGGTAATTAACAATCATATGAATAACTACCAACCTGATTTTATGATGATGGTGTGGACAGACTAGTGGAAACATGCTCTACTGAAGAAGATATGGCGACACTTTGTTGTTGTAGATGTGTGAAAGACATTCGTCCTAGACCTTTGCAACCCACCAACTCATATCAACATATGCAGATAACCTCCTCGAGAAAGTATAGATTCAGAACAAAGAGTATAGCTTCTGATGGTTTCCCTCCTCTGTTTTTGCGTAGGAAGGGTTGGAGTGTGGTAGCCAAAGACATGCGTGGCAAACATAGCAGACTTGCACATGTTGGAGGGGAAAATACTGACCTCAGAGGACAATCTCCCCCATTTGATTTCCCTCTGTTCCAGAGAACTTCCCCTGTTGTTATAGTTGGGGAGTGGTACTGTCCCTTTATCTTTATCAATGAATTGGGTACCAGATTGGAGGATCCTAAGATTCAACTCATGGAGTGTCCTTTCTACAGGATGGATCTAGAAAAGTTCTGGGAAGAGATATACTCTACTCAAGGTATGACAGAAAAATATGTTGATGTGGACAAAGCCTTAAAGGCAGAAGAAGGGCTATTGTTTGGAGAAGAGGTAACTGAGGAAATTAGAGATAACGATGGAAGTGTTTTGTTTAAAGGTGTGGGGAAGCAATCTGGACAGGCTACTGGTGTGAAACTTAGCTGGCCTATCATTGCCAGAATGAGAGCGGGTCAAGATAGACATGGATTAGAACAAGGTGGAAGAGATGTAAAGGTGAAGAAATCATTTAGTGGCAGTGGGATGGAAAGAAAATTTGCGTGTTATGTTGTGGTGGAAAGATATGTGTTGAAAAGAATGGATGGGAGCATTGCCCTTACTTATTCATTCAGAAATTCGAACCAAATCCAGGCGAAGTGGGAAGCATGAGGGGCAAAACTTAAATGTTATCACGTTTTCTATTTTGTTAGTTAGATGCTATTTTTACGCTCCAACGAACAATGTCATTTCATCAATCTTACAACAGGCATATATGGGAGGTTTCTTCCTTAAAAGGGAAGAGCACATCTAATATACGACTGTAGATTGCCAGTGTTTTCGTTAAAGGTATCAAATTGTCTTTGTTTATATTCCCAAATTGGTTTTGTATAAATTGAATGCATTGAAATTATAACAATAAATGAAATTAAATATTAAATAATAGTTAAAAAAATTATTTTAAAATTATGTAAACTTCAATAGAGTGTGAATTATACTTGTTTGTATTTTGACAAAATATTGTGGATGTTTAATGTTATGCAATTTTTTTGGCAGCATAATGATGACATAATTTAGATGTTCAAAAAATAAATCAGAGATTATTCAAAATGGTGAATGCAATCAATCTTAAGGACTAAAAATTTGATTTGGAGTTAACTAGTTTGATTTACTAATTAACTTGATTGATTAGTCAACTAACACAATTGACCAATCAACTAGCCTAAAGTAGATTAGCTCGTACTTCAACAAAAAATTGTGAATGCTTAATGTTATTCAAGCTTTTTGGTAGTGGCATGATTTAGATGTTTACAAATAGATCAAAGATTATTCAAAGAGACCCCTAATTCTTGAAAGAAATGATGAATGTAATCAATATTGAGGACTAGAAATTTGATTTGGAGTTAACTAGTTTGATTGACTAATTAACACCACTGATTAGTCAACTAACCTAACTGACCAATTAACTCTTGAATTGATTAGTCAACTAACCTAACTAACTAATTAACTAGCCTGATTGATTAGTCAACTAACTTGATTATTTATACAACTAGTTTGATTTTTCAACCAAATAATTTGATTGATAGTTAACTAGATCAAATAAATAGTTAGCTAATTTGATTGATAAGTGAAAGGTGAAATTGACTAAATTCACATGAGTGAAATATGGGTGAGGATAATTAGGATTATTTATTCAAATTAATTGAGATATGTGCATGGATAGTTAAGTAATAAATAATAATTTTATCAATTAATTAATCATAGGGTAATATAAAAGTATTTATTAGATTAATTAATTAATATAATTTAATTAATTAATTGACAAGGGGAAATTAACATGGTGATGTTGATAACTAGTAACATCATGAAATGATGAAGACAATAGAATAAGTTGATTGACGAAAGAATGATGGTGTAATTAATTGGTTAGAATGATGGAATTGATTTACAACATGAGATTATGATAAAGTTAAGGTGTCATGGAGGGGAAGTGGTACCATCAACCTTTCATACCATTTATTATTCAGGGACATCATATGTTGGGATCATTAGGTGATTGACCAAAATTTGGTATTGTTAGGTATCTTATTGCATCTCAAGAAGTGAATCACTAGTAGCCATAACATCCATTGCTTTATTGGTTTCATGAGGAATGCAATCAAAGATAATATGCTTAAAATACTCTATCAGGCTAGCAAGCATTCTTTTATAAGGGATGAGTTTATCATCTTTAACTTGGTACTTATTGTTAACTTGTTTTACGATGAGTTCAAAATCATAAAATATGGACACATGTTGAATGTTCCAATGTAAATTTCTAGTTTGAGGCTTGAGATAAGTGCTTCATGAATATTCAACAATATTGTTTGTACAAGAATAACCAATTCTAAATGATGTGGAGATGAGATCACCTTATGGCATAAGCAACAAAATTCTCACCCTATACCATGAGTATTAAAGGAGGCATCAAAATATAGTTTCCATTCTAGTAAATCATGAAGGGATAGAATTTGGACTCATCTAGTAACTCTATGTTTAAAGTTTGATTATCTTATGGTCAGGTTAAACTACAAGTTGATCTATACAAATTTTTTTGTTTATAGCTTTTTATTTACATACTTAGTGTAAAAAATTCACTGAGCAACATAATCCATTTTTTCATTCTACTTGTGATAATTGAATATGATAGAAGATACTTTAGAGGATCAACTTTTGTGATAAGCTTAGTTTTATTATTTAACATATAGTGTTATATTTTTTAGAAGAAAAAATAATCGCTAGGCACACCTTCTCAATTTGGGTGTAGTTGAGCTTCTATGCTACCAAAGGTTAACTTAGATGATAAATACATCTTTATGTTCCTTAAGCCACATTTTGAGCCAAGAGGTCTCTAAAGGAAAACTATGTCATTGAGATGGAAAGTAAACACATGTTCTCCTAGAGTAGGTGACATGAGCACTAGGGCATTTGAAAGATTCTATTTAAGTTTCTCAAAATGCTATTCACATTTTATGCTCCAATGAAATACAATATCCTATAATAGATGCATGAATGTTTGACATTTATCTACAAGTTGTGAGATGGGTAATTTGATGCCTTAGATTTCTCCTTGTAAATTATGTAACTTTTTAAGGTTTTTAGGAGGATTTTTTTATGATAGCTTTGATTTTTACTAGATCAGATTTAATAGCTCTTCTAGACATGATAAATCCCAACAATTTTCTTGATATAACAATAAAGAAACTCTTTCTAGGATTCAAATGAATTGTGTAGTATCTCATTATTTACAAATATTTTTAGAATGATATATGTTTTTCTCTAGTTATTGATTTACCCAATACATCATTCACATAGTCCTCAATAATATCATGGATCATGTTATCAAAGATGCTAGACACAGATCTTTGATAAATTACACCAATATTCTTCAATCTAAATGACATGAATTGGTAATAAGTTGTTCTCCAAGATGTAGTGAAAGCCATTTTTTGTTGGTCTATAGGTGTAATTTTAATTTTCCTGTATTTTAAGAAATTTTCCTGAAGAGATGACATTGTATGTCTTTTTTTCAAGTCAAAAATCATGTAAATATTAAGTAACTAAAAACTATCTTCTATAAGCATACCTTATTGATGTCTTTGAAGTTCATATATATTCAAATACCTACTATTTTTTTGTTGATGAGAACAATGTTGGATATACATTCAAAGTAGTCAATTGGTTGTATAAACCCATCATCTAGAAGCTTTGTAGTTTCTCTTTAACAAGAAAACCCACCTTTGGATACATTTTTATTAACTTTTATTTAATTGGTTTTCATGAATCAAAAGGTGATGTACCACATGGGATGGATCCAATCTTAGAATATATCTGTAGTAATGGAAAAACTATCCCCTTTTCCTTAGTTTGGGAATGAATAATTAACATTAAAATGTGCTTAATTATGCATTGATTTAATATTGTAATGTGTTTTTCACATTCACATTAAGTCTAAGACCCTTTTTAATAAAATGGACTTAATGGTGCCTTATTTAGGGTGTTGTAAAGTGTATCTTTACACTGTCACATTAATCTAGGGATTTATTAATTAATTGAGGTTAATTGGCCCCTTTAATTCAAATCCAAGCCTAATTTATTTCAAATTATGAGGGATAAAACCAGACATTCATTAATAATATTACACAACACTTAATTTTACAAGGTATGCGTCCTAGGATAGTGACCTAAGACCCATTCTCCACCTGGTGAATTGGTCCTCACTAGGTCCTAGGATCCCCTTTTTACATAACATTTCACAATCCCTGAAATGTGTCCTAGTTAAGTATGCTAGGACCCATGGGTGGGTGCACGAAGTTGGTCGCACTTTTGTGGCCAAATGGGAAAAAAATGGGGAAACACATAACATGCCCGTGTTATAACGAGAGTGCATTATAACATGAGTGCGTTATGTGCTTTTAAAAGAAAAAAAAAGTGAAATGTGTATCATTTGCTTTTCACTATTTCTCAGCTTTGCTCGCAGCCAAAAACCCTCAATTTTGTGCTCGCGTTCTAGGAGGAAGGACTTTTGCAAATTTCATCAAGAACAGTTGGATTTTGTCTACAAATATGGTGCCACAATGACGAAGAGAAGCAGGAGGTAAGTATTGTTTACTATTTGTTTTGAATTTGTTAGTTTGAAATTGATTTTGTTTGTTTTAGGTTAGATTTTATTGTTTTTTTTAAAATCTATAGGAAATCCTGAAAATCCTCAACAAGAAGAGAAGGTAAATCCTCAATAGAAAAATCCTCAACAAAATCAACCTCCCCCACCATTCTCTCAATTCCCTCCTAGCACTCAAGAAAATTTGAGGAGTGAAATTAAGAACAATAGAAAACAACTTGAGGATCTTATCAGTAGGTTGAGTGATCCAAATGTTTCAACCATAGAAAGAATGCTTCTAGCAAATTCATTGAAATACATGTTAAAAAATGAAGATGCAATCACCCAACAAATATCTAGATGGAAAGATAGGAGGCAGACAGCTAGGGCATATTATGCAGAAAAATTATCATATAAACAAGTAAAAGATTTAAAAATTACTAAAGGTGATTTGTGCTCTCTATTCACTGACCTTAAAACAAATCAAAATCTTACCCTCAATGCAAAGAGGTTTCCTATTCATTGGTGCCACCACCAAGAGATTAAGAACCATTTTTATGAAAGATGGTATATGGTCTTTGATTACCCACCGTGCAATAATTGTGAAGTCCCCAATATTTTCTTAGGAAACTATACAGTGAGTTTGTATTGAACCAAATCCCAAATTATTTTGATATGAGGGAGTTCCAGGGGAGAGGTGGGGGGTCAACTTAGAATAGGCCCGGTGCATAGCCGGATCCTACGTGGCAAGGGAGACGACCTCTCACTAGGCCGCCTCGTGAGCAGATTGTGATGCATGTCGTTGCAAAGGAGAGTGTCGACATAGAGACATTGCAGGCAATCACAACTTTGACCCAGAGTGTCATCCATCACACTAGCCCTATTGTACAATGCCATCCAGGGGAGTCTTTAGGTGGTGGCCTTCGAACCCATGTGTGTCAATCTTGCGGGGCAACTTGTTTGTATGACCCTACTGACACTAAAGAGGGTGCTACGCAGGATCCATATGCTACTACACAGCCTGATCCGTATGCATCTACGGGGATGGAGAGGACGGCTGGCATTTTACATGATGCATGTCATTGACACTCAGGTAAAATTCAGCATGTTCATTGAATTTAATTTATTAAAATTTGAAAGTGAAATGCAAGATTAACTAATACACCAGTCATCCACCTACTTATTTTTGCAGTACACCTATCGGTGGGGTATGTAAAGTTAGTAAACAATTATAAATTTATTACATGTGTTAATAGCATTGTTTTATGAATGGTATTTTAATATGTGATTTTGGATGTTGAACAGGGTACTATTGGAGGTTTCAAGGAAACACCTCCAAGTGCCAGTAGATTTGATCAAATGTTCACGGAGGTAATATAGAATTTAAAGAGAACTTAAGTAATGAATTCTAAGTTTAATAGATTTGTGTAGTTTATATTCATATTGTTGACCTTACGTTGCATTACACAGATCATTCAAAATCAAAGCATTGTAATTTCAAATTCGATAACTAATAATCAGAAATATATCTGTTTAATACTTGTACTCAAAATTTTGTTCATTAGATCTCATACATTATGAGTCATCATATGGATTGCTATTGTAACTTTTTTGTGATTGAATAATTTGTTGTTTTATTTTCAGATGTTGGTGATAGAAACACCGCCAAACGTTACAAGGGTAATGGATATTGGTGTTCCTCTACTATACAATCCTCGATGGCTCTGATAGGGGAGGTATGAGGCAAATTACTAAATTTCAATTTACATTCATTGTTATAGATGAACTAGTTCTAGTGAAAAATCAAACCATTATTGATTCGTAGTTTAATTCCTATTTGGATGGTTTATATAGGGCTTGAGCATGCCTGAGTATCGGTGTGCAAATATTTCCATCGAGGAGAGTGATCGTGAGATGGCTGTAAGTGATTATTTTGCTAACTATATTAATTTTTATAATGTAATTCCTATATATTAATGTCTTTACTTCTTATTGTAACAATTGAAACTTCACTAGAAGCTAAACACTAGGAGGAGCAGCAGGAGCACTCCTCGAGCATAGCAGAAATGGGTGATAGACTTATTGCCATCGGATTGCCCAGCAAAGGGAAAGAAAATTGTATTTGAACCAGAGCATGGAGAGAAATGAATTTTGAATGCACAGAGCCCTTTGTTGTATGCCTACATGGCAATTTTGTACATATTTTGTATTAGATATATTTCACATTGAATGCCTATATGGCATTCTTATAAGCCTATATGGCTATTTTATAACTATATTTTATACTTATATCGACATATATTGATGTATGCATACATGGCTATTTGCTTAATACAAATATTTTTATCGATGGTGTCCATATTTGCAAATTATAAATTCATGGTTCAATAGATATAAGGGTATGCGCAGGATCATGGTGCGCCAAAAAGTGGCAATATTATGGGGGTATGTGGCTGACAACTTTTTTTTCACCCAAAATTAATGAAACGAAAAGGGTTTTTAGAGGAGATTCTCAGATTTCCAAAAATATAAATTATGATTTAATTTGAATTTAATAAATAATTATTATTCATTTTCTATTAAATTACGACTAAAGTCCTGATCGGGCTGATTGAAAAAAATCTATAACTTTCAAGCGGTATCATATTTTTGAATCTGAAACATCGTCATTCTATGCTTCACATAATATAGGATTAAAAAAAATAAATTAAATTTCATGAAGTTTTGACCAAGTTAAGGTGGTCGGATAGGCGAGTTTTATATTTTCTAAAGTTGTAATAAAAATTCATAATTAATTATTTACTTGGAAAAAATTACAAAAAAATATGCTTCACATCCGGACATGAGTCCTCTACTTATATATAAAATCTTACAAAAAAATATTATCATTTTATTATGGTTAGGGTGGTCAAAAAGACACCTACTTCTTATTTTTCCACGAAGAATTTAAGTACTACTTCATTGAAATTTCAAATTTTCACCAAATAGATTTTATTTATTTTAAATAAACCTAGTATTTTAGAAACTAAATTCAATTTTCTACAAATTCTATTCTTACATATTTTTGAAATAATATAGATAACTTATTCAAATATTTACGTCAAGTTGCCTAACACTGATTTTTCTGAATTTTTTGCCACTTAAGAGCCTGTTTTTGCACAATGATCCTACACATACCCATAAGTTACGTGTATTCAAGTGTATACTTTACAACTTACGCACATATATTTTTTGACTAACATGTGAACATCGAAAGTTGTGAAAATTTCTGTGTTTGGAAGTCAAATGTAAGCCAATTTTACAATTCTCAGTTCTTGCATACTCGATCTTATGGACTTATTCCTTCCTAGCACATATTGTGAATATTTCTCATTTGGTTTAGAAGATAGATTCCTCATTTTTGAACCACTCATAGCAAATAGATTCACAATAATACTTTATCATTGGAACACTACTCCATACTTCTCTTGTCTAGACCATAAAGGATTGAAAATTCTTAATTTGATGCAATGATAGTTGTGAGATGAGAATTTATATAACCATGCCTATTTTAAAACTTCGCATCTAATACTGCATCAACAAGAACTTAAGAAGTGTTGCATAAGAGTGTTAGGTTTGATAGGCCTTCTCTTCCCTAAGGGAGGAGAGCCTGCATACTGAATTTTGAACAAAATTTTAAGAAGCAAACATTTTACCTAAAAGCTTCAAACCTAGATGACATATTTGGCTAAGTCTATCTTGAAAATTATCAATGCGTTAAAACTATAAAGGAGATTCTCCTTGAAAAGAAAACTTTACCCTTTTTCCCAAGGAAAGAAATTGCAACAAGTTGAATGTGATTTATCTTATTTCTTTCTCACAGTTCCTGGTCAATCATTCATGGCTCAGGATGGTTTCGTTCCAAGGCAAGGAAACCCAAAAAATCACTGAGATTCTTCTATGATCTGCAAGAAAAAGGTTTTGGCTCTTTCACAATGTAAATAATTATGTAACACTGTTTTCTTGTTTTCCTTCCACATAGAAAAATGTTCGCACTTTTCAGATTGATCAATGATCAATAATGGTTGATTGTAAACAAATGAAATTTTTATGTTTGAACTTTAATTTATAATTTTGGATCATGACATTCAAGTAGATCACTAATATTTTCATATTTCACTATGAAAGTGGTGGTGTATTTTTTGCTATGTTATTTGACTATTAATATGGTGGTGTATTCTGAACTTGATTACTACTGCAAATATGTATATATTTATGATTTTTATATGTTTTTGTATGACCAAACCCAAAACGAACCCAACCCCCCAAAAAAATTTCCCGAACCGGCAAACTGGGTTCTCGAACCTGATCCCGAACCCAAAACTAAACTGGTAACTTAGTAAAAAATAGATTTTTATAGTTTATATTCATAATGTTGATTACATTGCATTGCACATCTTTCAAACTGAAAGCATTGCTTCACGTTTCATAACTAATAACTAGATGCTGATAGATGACAAAATTTCAATTACAATATATTTTTTAAAAAGTCAACCTAAGCAGTTATGCAATTACTTCACATTGCATAACAAATAACTAGGAGCAGCTTCCAATTACATTTAGTTGTCATGGCATTCTATGAGACTACATTTCTTTGAGGCATTTTTTCAAACAGTTCACTACCTTGTCTATACTACCACATTTTTCATATATGTCTACCAAAGCATTTTGTCAAATAGTTCAAGTGTTGCCTTGTTGCTATGGCTGAAAGCCTAAAACAAGTGCTTTCGAACAAGCTATGGATGCTTGGAAAAAATCTATCAAAAGCATAATAGTAAGCAATATCATAGACAAAGCGTGAACTCTTTGAAAAAATTCCTCAAAGAAATGAGGTCTCATGACACGATGGAATGCCATGACAATCAAATGCTTTTGATTGTCATGGCATTCCATCACCATGAGACCTCATTTCTTTGAGGCATTTTTTCAAAGAGTTCATTTCCTTGTCTATGCTAACACATTTTTCATACATGTCTATCAAAGCATTTATCCAAACAGTTCATTGCCTTGCTGCTATGGCTAAAATCCTAAAATAGGTGCTTTCAAATAAGCTACGGATGCTTAGAAAAAATCTATCATAACATAATTGTAAGCAATAGCATATACAAGGGAATGAACTATTTGAAAAAAATGCCTCAAAGAAATGTGGTCTCATGGTGGTGGAATGCCATGACAAGCAAATTGTTGTGGATTTTCATGGCATTCCATCACCATGAGACCACATTTCTTTGAGGCATTTTTCAAATAGTTTGCTACCTTGTCTATGCTACTACATTTATCATACATGTTTACCAAAGAATTTTTATCAAATAGTTCACTTCCTTGTTGCTATGGCTAAAAGCCTAAAATAGGTGCTTCCAAAAGCTATGGATGCTTGTGGAAAAATCTATCGAAAGCATACTAATAAGCAATAGCATAGAAAAGGCAACAAACGTTTGAAAAAAGCCTCAAAGAAATGTGATCTCAATGGTGATGGAATGCCATGACAATCCATAGCAATTTTCTTGTCATGGCATTCATCATGCCATCCCATCACCATGAGACCTCATTTCTTTGAGGCATTTTTTCAAAGAGTTCATTGCCTTGTCTATGCTAACACATTTTTCATACATGTCTATCAAAGCATTTAGCCAAACAGTTCATTGCCTTGTTGCTATGGCTAAAAGCCTAAAATAGGTGCTTTTGAACAAGCTATGGATGCTTAGAAAAAATCTATCATAGCATAATAGTAAGCAATAACATAGACAAGGGAATGAACTATTTAAAAAAAATGCCTCAAAGAAATGTGGTCTCATGGTGGTGGAATGCCATGATGGTGCAGGAGCACCCAAGATCCTTGAGGATCATTTGGAGAGTCAGGAGATGGCAGGGGTCTTGAATGCCTATAAACCTTTACAGAGCATCAATTACAACATTTTGAAGCCTATAATGGCATTTGGCATGGATGAGTGTAACAGGAAGATCAAAAGTCCTAAGAGTCCTGATAAGGACCATAGGACCAAATTGACTTGTAAATGGAACAATGATGTTCTAGGATTTTAAATAGGTATATGATGTTTTAATTAGGTTAAATAAGGTTGAATGATGATATGTAATAGTTTTGGAAGCTTTATAGTTAATATGAGTTAATAAATTGCAATGTTGGAAATTCAAATTTTTGAAATCCAACTTTGGGTGGAAAAGTGAGTTTTAGGAGTTTTAATCACAATAATGCAATAAAATAAATTCTAATCAGTTGGGACAGTTGTATGATGAGTCTATAATCCTAGAGAAAGCATTTGTATGGAGGGTTGGCTGATATTGCAAGTGTTGTACGGACTGCTATAGAAAATCAATAAAAACTTCAACCTTTTTGCATTTTCTTGATTTTTTTGATGAATCTCCAATTCCTTTTGGTTTCATGCTTATTTGGATGGTTTAAGAACTTGTATTTACATGCATTTAACCTTTTTAATGACCTGAATAAATTTGGGAATTAGTTTCTTGTGTTATATTGTTGACTGTCCTCAAAAAGTATAGATTTTTCACTAGTTTTGAGAGTCTTCATGAATAAATGATCCATTTCATGGGAGAGTGTGACTGAAAACTTGTGAAATGGATCATATCTAACTTTTATTATACATATCTAACAAGTTATTGTGCAGTAAAGAGTGATTCTTGGGTGTACACCAAGTTTTAGCAAAGGAAAAGGGCATGGAAATGGTGCCTAAAGTGTAGTAGCAGGAGATCTACCTTAATAAGGGGTATATTTCTGAGTTTAAGGTGTTTAGATACGTTGATTTATTTGTGAAAAGTACAAGAGAAGGTTTTGAAAGTGTTGGGAAAGCTAATTTTCAAGAGGCCCTAGTTTTGGAGCAATTTATTGAGGGTTTCGTGATTTAGGGTGTTGAGGGTGTCAAAGAAGACTAATACCTTGAAAATATTTGGTTTAGGAACATTTTAAAACACTTTTTAAAGTTTCATAGTCAGGGGATAAGTTTAGAGAGGGGTTGCTTTGAAAAAGTGGGCTAATTAGGCCTTAAATTTGAGGAAACAACAGATTTTGGTAGGTTTGATCTAGAAAAAGTGCCATAAATGATTTGTTATGTTGTGTATCATCATGAATCACATCTGAATCAGTCATTATATTGAGGATTCCTTTGGTGAACTTGAGTGAAAAGTCAAAAAACCATCGCTAGAAGCCTAGTTGGGCTAGAAGCCTAGTCAAGGTGCAAAAAGTGAGTTTTGTCTAAGACAGAGGTTTGGGGCTTTGAAACCATTCAAGACAAGTTTTTTTGAGTTCCTTGAGATCACTCCAAGGGTTTGGGTCCATTAGGAAATCATCTAAGTTATAAGTGCACTATTGAGGCTTGTCTCCATCAGGGTGCCTAGAAGAGTGTTTGAGATTGCATCATTGTAATCCTTGAAACTTTGAGTTTTGACTAAATTCCCATCCCCTCTGCATCACATGAAAAGAAATTTTTTGTGTATTTTCATGGAATTCCATCACCATGAGACCACATTTCTTTGAGGCATTTTTTCAAACAGTTTGTTGCCTTCTCTATGCTAGTACATTTATCATACATGTTTACCAAAGCATTCTATCAAACAGTTTGCTTCCTTGTTGCTATGGCTAAAAGCCTAAAATAGGTGCTTCCAAAAAATCTATGGATGCTTGGAAAAAATATATCAAAGCATACTAATAAGAAATAGCATAGAAAAGGCAGCAAACTGTTTGAAAAAAAGCCTCAAAGAAATGTGGTCTCAATGGTGAT
This sequence comes from Sequoia sempervirens, assembly GCA_007258455.2. Classification (NCBI taxonomy): domain Eukaryota; kingdom Viridiplantae; phylum Streptophyta; class Pinopsida; order Cupressales; family Cupressaceae; genus Sequoia; species Sequoia sempervirens. The sequence goes on from VDFB02271358.1 coordinate 462,028,303, forward strand.
GGAATGCCATGACAATCCACAACAATTTTCTTGTCATGGCATTCATCATGCCATTCCATCACCATGAGACCACATTTCTTTGAGGCATTTTTTCAAAGAGTTCACTGCCTTGTCTATGCTCTTATGAATATAATTTATTGAAATTTGAGATGCTCTTATAATGTCTACATCATAGGTGGTCATGATAAGGTTAAATTCAAATGAATAACTTGAAATTTCCTCATCAAGCTTCGCACACTTTTTTAATGGCTTAAAATCATAATTGAGATTTGTCAAGATCATCAAAATAAGGATGTTGCATTGCTTTTCTGCTTGAGATTCTCTTGGATGGCTCATAAATCTGCATTTTATCTTGAGGGACACAGATCAATGTTTGCTTGGTTACATCAGGATACACAAAGTAAAATAAGATGATAGCATTGGCATCAACCAAACTAGCGTGGATACAAGTATAAATTAATAAGAACCGTTGTGCATATACTTACAAATTAATCCAATGAACCATCTGGGTCTGCTCTACTCTTTATTGTGTCAAGTATTGCCTCATGGTCAGACTCATGGACCTTCCACAAGGTCTTGTTCAAAGGTCTACCCCCATATTTGCTCAAATGAACATTGGATGCCACAACTAGGTTTGAGTAATGAAGAATCTTATGATGCTTGTCAAATTCCTCAAACAACCAATGTTTAACACTCTTATGTGGGTACCTTCTTAGCCACGTTCCAGTAACAACAACTGAGCCTGTAGGGTATTCAATGTTTTCTCCATCTATAATTAGGGCTTCCAATTTCTTTTTTGCCTCAAAAAAATGACACAAGTAATATTTTGTACCCTCTTCGTTGTCTTCATCTGCAATAACTACATAAACAAGCCTTGCATTTATATGTGCAACATATCTCTTGAAATTAGTCAACATTATGAATACAATAAAAAGTAAGATAACAATATGGAATTTCAAATACTAAGAAAGTAGATATATTACCTGGTTGAACTAGATCTAATACATGGTTAGAGTTGATCGATGATTCCATCCGTGTTAGTTCCAATGCCATCGGAGGGTGATACGTGTGAAGTGGGCTAAGATAACTTGTCAACCATTTGTCAACCCACTCCCCTAACTCACAATCATTCTAGGCTTGCATTGTACATGAAGAAGAAAAGCATGCCATCTTACATGTATTGATACTCCATGAACCTGCATTTGAGCTAAGGAAAGAGTACAAGTCACTCGATCTTATTAGTGTACAACAATCCTCATATGGTGCAATGTTAGTATCATCCATCAACCAAAAAAAAATATGAACTAAAGAAGTACCTTCATTACCTAGACCCATCGAACCATTACACCACTCGACGATTGACCTTGCATCTATCAACTATGCACTATCTTTATACTTTAACTCTTCTCGTGCTAATTCTCTTTTCACGCATGCTCCTGCACCGTCATGCTCTCCCTTTCCATGTCCGGCCTCACAAAAGCTCCACATATGTTGAACACGTGTAGTGAGATGCATCTTACACAAGTAGAACATGCATGCGTTCTTGAACTGTGTTGCACAGTTATCTGACCATATTATATTCCGATCATATGATATGCCCCTCTGAGCCAAATGATTGTAGAACATTTGGAGGCAACCTTGCATGAACTCTAGAGAATGCGTGCGATCATCACTAATATAAAAGTGATACTCCCTCAATACCTTCCTTTCGTTCTCTGTACTTTCAGCTGCATGTGTGAATGCTATGTGCACAAATATTGAAACCTGTGTGTAGTTGTAATACTATGACTACACCTCACGCTGTGGCTGTAGAGTGTAGTTCTCTGCAAAGTCAACCACTGATACTATGCTACCAAGTGGAAAGGTGTCCTTGCATAGCTTGAATTGTGTGTCCATCCATCAGGCTCTATGGGTATGCCTTGCATACTCATACACTAGATTCTCACAAAACATGGACATGAATTGATACACTGGAATCTTCTGAATAACCAACTCACACTTTTTTGCTTCAAACCCATCTTTTGTAGCATATGCCACTGTTTTATACTTCCCGAACTCTACTAGTTTTTTTCTCGCCTCATATGTGCTTTCCATATGTTGACATACTAGCATTCGTTGCAAGCCACCGCAATGCTCATGAACCATCCAAGCATGCTGTCCTATAGAATATTTGGCCATCCTCTATTTCACATAAATTTTTTGATAAGAACTTTCTTGAAGATTTTGGTGGGGCTTCTATGCCACAATCCTACAAAACATTGTTAGTATACAAATGTAAACATATAAAATGATAAACATCATAATGGTTAGAGAATTCAATATGTAGTTTACAACAACAAGTAGTGTGTGTGTGATTTATCTTGACATAAAAAGGTTTAATCATTTCAAAAAATCTTTGAGAAATACTAATTTGAGGATAAGAATTTTGAAATTTATGAAAAAATTGGGTTTGAGTCGTATCCAAAAAATGCTTTGGAGGTGGCCAACGGTTTCAACTATTGATTCTCCTTCTTATGACATCCCTTTGATTCGGAGATGGCCTTGTATTATTCTTCCAATAATCTTCAATTAGTGTTCTCAATGCTTCAACAAATTTTTTATCTTTGTGTGGTAGTCTCCTCGAGAATGCCCATAATTCATTTGAATCGATGCCCTCAATTCTTTGCCACCTTTGAACGGCGTTTGGTAAAGTTTTTCTACTAATTGCCATTTGTTCACTTGTCTTTTTAATGAGGTGAGATCTCTTTGTTTGATAGCTTACCAAAGTCAATGTAATGACACGTTGGGTGACATTACTATCCTTTGAGCATGAGGTCTTACCCACACTATCATAAGCATCCATTAGATTCTTCACAACAGTGTTTTCACTTGATGCATTCGATGTTATCAACCTAAGAGTCTTCATGATGTTTCTGTACTTTAAACCCCACATCATTTGAACAAATAGTTGACATCTTATAGTCTCATTTAGCCTTTCAAAGAACATTTTCCAAATCTTATCAGCATATCTTCTACAAGTGCATTCTAGAATCTTACCTTCCATGTGCTGCAAAATATCTTCATCAATATTAATCAAAAACTTTGGCTTTCTATGCAAAATTCTAGGTGGTGTTCTCTTAGGTACATACATCTCAACATTAGCAATTTCATCAATATTTAATTGAGGTGGGATAGATTGCACACCTTCGATCGAGGGTGGAATAGAAGAAGACATACCTTGAGGTTCACGTGAGGATGATGGCATACCTTGTTCCTCAACTCTGAGTGATGATGTACTCTCAACTTCAGATGTGGTGGATGGTGTCCAACCATACTCACTTGTGGTAGATGATGTCCCTCCATATTCGCTTGTGCTTAATGGTGTCCCTTCGTATTCACTTGTGGTAGATGGTGTGTCTCCAACTATGGTATCTACATCTCCCCTAGCACGACTCTTTCACATTCGTGCCCTTTGTGCTGCCAATTTCTTTTTTCTTTTTGACAGTTGAGGTTCCTCTTCAATTGGCTTGTTTTCATCAATCGTTCCCAATTTCTGCTTTTCACGAAATTCCCTCATCCATTTTTTCTCTTTATCTTTGATGGCTTGGAGCTGATCATCTATTAGTTTTCCTATTAACAGTTCGTTTCTTCGGCATGATGAATAATTTTACCTGTGCAAAAAGTGCTAAGTTGTCAAATTAACTAATTGAAAGCTTTGGAAGCATAACTCAATGAAAGCTTTGGAAGCATACACAAAGAAAGTCAATGAAAGCTAGTTTGTATAACTGTTTGACAAAATAACTCAATGATAGCTTTGGAAGCATACACAAAGAAAGTCAATTGTTAAATTTAACAAAATGCCTCAAAGAGATGTGGTTTAAAAATGTAATAGGAAAGTGTCGAATTGTGTGATTTAAAATGTCCATTGACAACGTAAGGTTGTAACATGACAAACTGTGCGAGCACCTAGGTCATGAAATTCCTTCAAAAGGCTAATTTGTTCAATTTGTAATGTTCAAGTAAATATGATGAGTGAAGGTCATTAAATGATGAATTTCAATGTATTTGCACCATGAAATAGGTCACTAGGTGATATTATTAAAAAGTTGCTTTTTATAACAAAAGTTGTCAATTATTGTAAAAATGTAAAATTGCACAAAAGCAGGAAGGTGAAGAGTCTTTTTTGTGGAAGGGAAAGGATGGGTTGATGAAGATGAAGAGGTAGTTATTTCAACTGATTTAGACACCCTTAAAAAGAATTGTAAGCTTGAGAAAGGAAGATCTTCTATCCCAAAAATCCATAAAAATTAATAAAAAACCTTTGCTCAGTTATTTTGGAAACCTTTTCTATTCTTGTTTTCAGGTTGCATAGTGATTCAAGCATGTTCTAAGATTTGATTCTTGTCAGGGAAAGAGACTTCTTTCATTCTTGAAAGTTGTAGGAATTGTAATTCAAAAAATCAATCTAATTTGAACTTAGTTTCCTAAGTCTCGTCTGTGGTTTCCTTAGAATTGTTTAGAGAGTCTAAAAAGTGATTCTTAGCCATTCCACCGATGTAGGGCTAGTAGGTCGGTGGAATGGATCATATTTAGTGTCTTTTCATTGTGAAGATGTGTGTGGCAAGGGTAAATAGAAATAAGAAGTCGGGATACTATTGCATGAACAAAATTCTGAATTTTCTCATTCAAAAAAATGGTGTTTTCAAGTAGGGTTTGAGGAAACAACATGTAGAGGAGCTTAGAAATGATTTCAAAATAATTTGCAGACATAATGAAGCATGTTTCAATTGTTGGGCAGAGTAGTAGAGGTTTTGCAAATGTTTCATTAAAGAAACCCTCATGGTTGGTGTGTTTTCACCCTATAATCAAATGTTTATTGATTTTGTGTATTGATGGGTGTTTCCCATCTTGAAACTTGTTTATTTGTGAGTTTCTACACATGGCCTAAGACTGTTTGCAGGTTTGGTGGATTAGTGAGTAGTTCTATGATGACTTGCTTTGATAAATTGACCTATTTAAGGGCTTTTACCAGTAGATAGCATGTTGGTTCTACTCTGTTTTGTGAAATAAGTGTATAAAATTTTATAGTATGTTGAAAATGATCAAAATAGGCCTGAGAATCTGTATTGGGATTGTGTAAATGCATTATGATAGAAAATGAATCACCTGATTAGATGGAATGTTGGCCTCCTAGAGATATTTGGCATTGTTTGCTAAAAATAGAGAATATGTAGAAACAACAAAAGGAATGTTGTTAAGTGCTTGGGAGCAGTCTCATTTATGATGCCACAGTTGTGTCTATGCTTGGTAATGTTTTGAAGGTAGATTGTGAAATATTTGATGATTTCGGCATATGTTTCCTATATATGGCAATGGTTTCTTGAATGCAAAGTAGTCAGAGTGTGTCTATACTGATATATTGGAATATTACAATCAAAACATGATGAAATTGGCATCTTAAAGGTCTGGTGACAGTGTTAAACAAATGTTGCTTGTTGTTGTTACAAATGGTGTTTAAGTGAAGATAGGATGATGGATGTGTTGATTTGAGCAAAGATATCTTAAATGGCTAGGATGATGTTTGATTACAGGTCTAAGGAACAAAGGTGTTTGATTTTTTTTTCCTTGAAGGGGTAAGTTGAGTCGATGAGTGATTGTTGTATTGTTTATGACAAGAACAAAGTTGAAAGTTGATTCTAAAAATGGTTTGCTATATGGAGATGGTGAATTGGCTACTGAGAGCCTTATAACTTGAAATGAAATAAATGGATTTTGGTTGAATGAAAAGTACTTTTGGATGAATTTAACAAAGTTTGTATAAATTGATCTTTTACTCTTTATTGATTTGGGAAGGAAGTTCCCTAAAGAAATGATGTTGTTGAGTGGCTTGGCAATTTGATATTGCATCACAAACAAACAATTTGATCAACATGGAATAAGCTAAACAACAAAAATGAAAGCAAGCCATAATAGAATGAAAGAAAATGTACAAAGATTTCAAATACCTAAAAATGAAAAGTTTCAAATAGAGGAGTTCTACCCAATTATGCAGCCTTTGCTTCTTCCTTCCTCAAACTCCTAAAAAATTTGACTTCAAAAGCTTGTTCCCCTCCAAATTTCAATTGTATATCAATTATCACTATAATTCAAACATGAATTGATATTATATGCCTCTCAATGTGAAAGCTCTACTATTTCATGCAAAGGTGATGGAAAGAACATTCAAAAGGTGATGGAATCTCAAAATCATGCATGCACACTTCACTCAATCACCAAAAAGCTACTATTTGTCAGAGCACGCGCAAAACCAAGAGAATATGCAGAATGTGGGCCGACATCATGGGTATATTGTGATTTTTTACTGTTTTAGTGATAACATGAGTGTGTTATTTAATCCTAAACGAACATCTCTACTAGTTAATAATGCGCTCGTGTTACAATAACCATGTCAAGCTATGTTGGCATATCGGTGAGACACTATCTGTGTCTCCCCAATGCCAACATAGTCAGCACTCGATATTGCCAAGAGTCCTTACAATCGACAAGAGGTTATATCAAGTTCACCCATTGCATCGACTTCAGTTTTCCCTTCGGCAAGACTATCACTCTCGCCAGGACCTCACACCAAGCCTTCATGTTAATCTGTGTGCATCCACCAATTGGCGAGACTCATCGCTTTCGATAGGACTTCATACCGAGGTTCAAAAGTCACATAGAAAATAGAACTTACATCGGTGAGACTATCGTCTTTCGCCAAGAGATCATATCGAGGTTCAAAGACTTTCTCTGAAGTGATCAGCAGTCAGCAAGATTTTCGTTCATCGCTGAGACTTCACACCGAGACCCCTTTAGTTACATCGAGCACCGAACAGTCGACAAGACTTCACACATTGGTAAGACTTCTTACTGAGCCATCACATGTTACTTCGAGGACACCAAGCAAATGCTATCGGCAAGACATACCACTTCACTGAGAGTTCTTACTGAGTTCTCCAAGTTACCCCGAGACCACTGTTCACCAAGAGTTATACCGAAGACCCCTCATCATCGGTGAGACTCTCCATCAGCTGCTGAGACTTCATACCGATGTCATTGTGTCACCGCGAAGACTCCAAGATTTCCCCCATCGGTGAAACCTTTCTTCATCACTGAGGCTTCTTCTCGAACTAAGCCTTTCAGCCAAGGGTCTCCCCGATAAACGATATGTATGGCTTGTCATCCAAAGATCTCCATGCAGTAAGAGAACATATAGAACACAACATGTCACACCAAAGACTCCAATGTGTAACCATTTGGTAAGAATTCTACAAGGTCACAACGACCTATACAAAACATAAGGTTACAAATCTGCTCATTGACCAGACATAGAATATGTCAAACTGACTTGGCTCCAATAGAGGTTTCAACCTGTGGGATTGAGACATATTTTTCCAACATAGGAGGGAGAGGGTTGAGAGAGAGAGAGGGAGAGGGGGTAGGGGTGAGAGAGAGACATAACAGAGGGAGAGGGGGTAGGAGGGAGAGGGTTGAGAGAGAGAGACCTAACATAAGGGGCAGGAGGGGGAGGGTTGAGAGAGAGAGAGACCTAAGAGAGGGAGGGTAGGTAGGAGGGAGAGGGTTGAGAGAGAGAGAGACCTAACAAAGGAGGGAGTAGAGAGAGAGAGGGTTAAAAGAGGAGAGAGAGACCTAAGAGGGAGGAGGAAGCTGAGTAGGAGGAATAAGAGAGAGAGGGAGATGGTGGGAGAGGTGTTGGGGATGGTGAGGAAGGTGGGAGAGAAGTTGAGAGAGGGGTGAGGAGAGTGGGAGGAGAAGGTGGGAGAGGGTTGAGAGATGGT
>VDFB02271358.1:462036216-462105578 GCA_007258455.2 Sequoia sempervirens
TCCCACTCTCTCCCACTCTCTCCCACCACTCTCCCACAGTCTCTCCCACTCTCTCCCACTCTCTTCCTCCCTCCCACACTCTCCCACCCCCTCCCACTCTCTGGTGCAGGAGCACCTTAAGGTCTTTTGGAAGAACTTAGTGATTTTTTGGCTTGTAGGTAGTTCTATCCAACCACAAAGGGAATAAGGACTATGTTATAAAGTCCCAAGTGTGTTTTTGATGTGAGTGTTATGGAAAACTTAGGTTGGTTTAGAGCTTTGAGGTTTGGAAAAGACTTAGTGTAGAGATTAGGAAAAACTAAACAATGTTGTCTTAGGAATTTGGCCTAAAAGTTAAAAAAAGAATTAATGGTGTTCTGACCTAAGGGTCCTAGCACGTGGGAGAAAGGTATATAAGGTCATCCAAACCCTAATACCTTGGTTGGAAGTTTATTTTCATGAATTGAGACTTGGAGAGCATATTGTGTGATTGGAATTTAGCAACTTTTGAGTGAATATTTGTGTTTGAGCCTTCATCCAATCAATGATGGATTGAAATGTCTTTTTTGATGGTTTGAAAATTTCCATTGTGTCACTTATTTACTGTGTGAGGCATTAGATTAGCCATTTAGTTCAATTGTTTTCTGTTTTGCAAGTTTTTGGAGTTTTGGCCTCATATTCTATTTAGGCTAGTTTTTGGAAATCATGATCCCCACTTGAATTACCATGGAAAGGCTACCATGGCCACTTTGAATCAAGTAGGGGACTATTTTTATAGTGTAAATAGTGTGTGTGGAGTCTTGGTTTGCAAGGGAAGAGTTGAATTCATCAAACACTAGGCGAGTGTAAGTACATTTTGGCTAGTGGCTTGGAGACGACAGCAGTAAAGAAAGCTGATAAATGGATTGGTTTGTGCCAATCAAGAGCATGAGAGTGTGGGAACACGTATTCCAAACATGTGTGTGCAAGGAGGAGAGTTGAGGAGGTCATTGAAGCCCTCAAAGTTGGAAAAAGGAGCCAAAACCCTAGAAACCCTTGAAATTAGGGGGTATGAGGACAGTCCTATGTACGGAAACTTGCAGAAACTTACACCTAGTAAATATTGAAGCCTAGGGTACTAATAGGAGGAATATCCAAAAATATTTTGGGGTTGTTAAGGCCGTTTTTTAGAAAATCCAAGAAATCGAGTTCTAGGAGGCCTAAAAGGGGGGAAAAGGCTACAAGGCCTAGAAACTAGAAATTCTTGAAAGCGAAGGGAAAAAGGTGAAAGTATCCAATGAAATGGACCAGTGAGGATTCAAAACAACTAAAGAACAATAAGACCACCTTACCCTAGCCCTGGAGTGGTTAGGACACACTTGGGTCAGTGTGGAGCTCAAGGAAGCCCAGTGGTGGAATGGGAGTGTTGGTGAAGATTTTGAAATTGGTGGAGAGACCTATAAGGCATTAGGGGTTTAGGAGAAATAACTAAGTAGGGTGGAGTGGAATACCCTAAGAAAACCAAAGAATAGGTCTTGGGAAGGGAAAGAGTGCTCTTGAGGTATAGGGATCCCCATCAAATTGGTATCAGAGCCAATAAAGGCTTCTGAATTGAAACTAGCGAAGGTCAGAGAGAAGTGAATCCATAGGAGAGAATACCATGGTGACCAATGCAGAGCTAGCTAGAGACTTGATAGAGCAGTAAGAGAAGAATAGGCATCTTGAAGAGGCTATGGAAGAGATGAAGCAAAAATTGGAAGAAGTTGCTGAAACAGAAAGTAAGATGAAAGTGTAGTTGTTAGAGGACAAAGACAAGGGTAAACACCAAGTGGAGGAGGACATAGAACTAGAACCCGACCCTCCATTAGCAAAGGAACCCTTCCTCAAAGCATTGAAGGCATTGAGTGGCAAGACACTAGAAGGTGTCCCAGTGTTTACAGGGAAAATGGATGCAGAGTTGGTTATGGAATTGATAGAGAGAATGGAGAATCAGTTTGAATGTGATTGAATTACAGAAGCACAAAAGGTGAAGATAGCCAAATCAAGGTTAAGAGGACAAGCATTAACTTGGTGGAAGTTTCTACAAGAATAAAGAGAGAAGGAAGGCAAGAAACCCATAGGAAGTTGGAAGAAAATGGTGGCTAAAGTGAAGGAGAACTATCTACCTGAGGACTATGACATTCAATTGCACAAGAAGAGGAAAAATATCACACAAAGAGACCTAGACTTAGCTTCATATATAGAGGAGTTCCAAAAACTAAGCCTTAGATATAGAGTGCAAGATGCTAAAAGCATCAAGGTGGCTAGGTATCTAAATGGTCTTAGATGGAGCATCCAAGAGGAGTTGAGTTTTTTCACACTTACTACCCTCCATAGCTGCTATCAAATGGCTATTAAGGTGGAAAAGAAACTGAAAAAGAAACAAGATTCCAATACTAGGGGTAAAGGAAGAGGTAGAGACTCTAGAGGTGGTCATAGAGGAGGTTCTAGTGGAAGAAGCCAAGATAACAAAGGGCAAGGTGATTCCAAAGGTGGAGAGAAATCCCCTGAGATAAATAGTAGAGGGGGTTATAGAGGTAGAAGCTCAAACAATGGAGGAAGAGGTAGATCAAGAGGCTTTGGGAGAAGCTCTCATTTTGCTTCCACGAAATGCTACAATTGTGGACAATTGGGTCATCCGGCTTATAGGTGTCCTAACAAGCTAACATCTTCACAAAGTGAGAGGAAGATCAACTATGTTCAAGAAGAGGATTGCTCCAAACAATCAGAGGTGAGTCTAGATTCAGAGAAAGGTCAGAATCTCATGTTAAGGAGAATTTTGATCAAAGCACCTACTAAGGAAGAGCACAAACAAAGGAGAGCTCTTTTTAGAGTCAAGTGCAAGATACTAGGAAAGGTTTGCAAGGTCATCATTGATTCAGGGTCTACTGATAATGTCATCTCAGAGGAGGTAGTACAAAAGTTGAAACTCACCAAGATACCCCATGTGTGCCCTTACAAGGTTACTTGGTTGAACAAGGGGCAGAGTATACTAGTCAATGAACAAGTGTGTGTTGAGTTTACTATAGGAAATTATCATGATAGGATACTATGTGATGTGTTACCAATGGATGCATTCCATCTGCTGCTTGGTAGACCATGGTAATATGACAGGGAGGTAGTGCATCATGGCAAGGAGAATAAGTATTCATTCAAGAAGGATGGAGTGACTTACAAAATACAGTCTTTGTTAGAAGAAAATACAGTGGAAAAGGTAGAAACCAGTGTCCTTTTGTTGAGTGGAAAGGAATTTCTAAAAGACATCAAGGAGGAAGAAGGAGTTGTCTATGCAATCATGTTGAATCCAAAGGAAGAGGAGTTACCTAATTAGCTACCTATGACAACAGAAGTGAAGCAACTATTGGATCAGTTCAAGGACATTATTTGTGAAGGTACACTAGCTACACTACCACCTAGGAGAGCAATTAGTCATGAAATAGACTTTATACCAGGAGCAACACTACCTAACAAGGCTGCATACAAGATGACACCGAAGTAGAACAAAGAGATAGCAAGGAAAGTTCAAGAAATTTTGGACCAAGGGCTGATCAGAAAGAGCATAAGTCCATGTGTTGTTCCAGTTGTGTTGGCACCTAAGAAGGGAGATAAATGGAGGATGTGTACTGATTCTAGGGCCATAAATAGGATAACCATCAGATATAGGTTTCCTATTCCTAGGATAGAAGATCTAATGGACTGTTTAGGGGGAGCTAAGTACTACTCCAAAATTGATTTGAAAAGTGGCTATTATTAGATTAGGATGAAGGAGGGAGATGAATGGAAGTCAGCGTTCAAAACCACAGAAGGGTTATATGAATGGTTAGTGATGCCATTTGGGCTTACAAATGCACCTAACACTTTTATGAGGGTGATGAATGAGGTCTTGAAGGACTTTATAGGAGTCTTTGTGGTTGTCTACCTAGATGATATCCTCGTCTTTAGCAAAATAAAAGAGCATATGAAGCACGTAGAACTTGTGTTGAAGAAACTTCAAGAGGAGAAGCTCACCATCAATCTTGAGAAGAGTGAGTTCATGAAGTAAGAGTTAGTCTACCTAGGATTTTTGGTATCTCAAGGGAACTTGAAGATGGATAAAAGCAAGGTTGAAGCCATTCTTAGTTGGTCTACTCCCAAGACATGGACAGAAGTTAGGAGTTTCCATGGATTGGCACAATTCTATAGGAAGTTTGTGAGAAGGTTTAGTGAAATTTGTGCACCGGTTCTTGACACCATTAAAGGAGGACTGAAAAAAAAGCTTGTGTGGACCAAAGAAGCCAATGAAGGGTTTGAAAGATTGAAGAGGGAGATAGCTACCCAACCTATCCTAGTTTTACCAAGTTTTGACAAGCCATTCATAGTGGAATGTGATGCAAGTAACATAGCAGTTGGGGTTGTTCTAAGCCAAGAAGGCAGGCCAGTGGCATTCTTTAGTGAAATGTTGAATGAAGCAAAGTCTAGGTACTCATCCTATGACTTAGAGCTATATGCTTTGGTGCAGGCTCTTAAGAAGTGGAGGCACTATCTATTTCCAAAGGAATTTGTGGTATACATTGATAATCAAGCCTTAAGCTACATAAATAATCAAGAGAAGCTCAGTTTGAGGCACATCAAGTGGATGGAGTTTTTGCAGTCATACACCTTTACCATCAAGCATAAGAAGGGGGTTAACAACAAGGTTGTTGATGCTCTTAGTAGGAGGTTTCTTACTATCCAAGAGATATAGTTACAAAGCATAGGGTTGAAAGATTCAAAGATCTATATGAAGGAGATTTTGATTTCTCAGAAATATACAAGGTATGTACTGATTTTGAGAACCATTTTCACAGTGAATATGCTGATTACACCTTGCAAAATGGCAGTATGAGTGGTCACTTTGGTTTGAACTAGACACTACACTTAGTGGATAGGTTCTATTGGTGGCCTAAGATGCAAAGAGATGTAAGAAGATATGTTGAACAATGTGGAGTATGTCAAAAGGCAAAGGGAACATCAAGCAATGTAGGTCTTTACCAGCCATTAACCATTCCAAATAGACCATGGGAATGCATAAGCATGGACTTCATAGTAGGTTTACCTAGGACACCAATTGGTTTGGATAGTGTGTTTGTTGTAGTGGATAGATTCAGCAAGACGAGCCATTTCATACCAAGCAAGACAACACATGATGCAAGTTAGATTGCACACCTATTCTTCAAGGAAGTGAGGATACATGGGTTTCCAAGGAGCACAGTTGTAGATAGAGATGTGAAGTTTATGGGGAATTTTTGGAAAACTCTTTGGAAGAGGCTAGGAACCAACTTGTCTCATAGCTCAGCATATCACCCATAAACGGATGGAGAGACAAAGGTGATCAATAGGGTACTTGGGAACTTGTTGAGATGTTTAACTAAGGAGTATGGACAAGGATGGGAGCAAGTGATTCCACAAGAAGAATTTTCTTACAATGATAGCACAAATAGGACTACGGGTAAGAGTCCATTTGAGATAGTCTATGGTTTACATCCAAGGGGTGTACTTGAGCTTAAAGATCTAAAAGGATATGAAGGGATCAATGGACATGCTGATGATTTTGCTCAGTCAATGAGAGAGGCTCATGAGTAGGTCAAGAAGACATTGATAGAGGCTAATCAAAAGTTGAAGGCTAAGAGAGATGAAGGGAGAAGAGAATTACAATTTGAGATAGGTGATTTGGTGATGGTATACTTGAACAAGGCAAGGTTATAGAAAGTCATACCAAGCAAGCTGTAGATGAAGAGGATAGGGCCATGTAAAGTGTTGGCTAAGTATGGATCAAATGATTACAAGGTGGAGTTACCCAAGGAGATGGCTATTTCTCCTATCTTTAATGTGAAGAATTGGTGAAGTATAAAGGACCAAAAATGGATGAAGAATAGTACAATGTTGAGATAAAAAAGGATGTGGAAGCACTCAAGATACCTGATCAGATCAGACCACAAGTGGACATGATTTTAGACTCAAGGGAGAAGAAGACTAGGCAAAAGACATACAAGGAGCACCTAGTGAAGTGGAAACATCAACCAGAGTCAGAGGCTACTTGGTTAATAGAAGGTGACTATAAGAATCATGGAATTAGTGAGGAGCTCTTGACACCACAGGCTCCTTAACTTATTTGCTGTAGGGGAAGAATGGTGTAGGAGCAGTGCCTTAAGGTCTTTTGGAAGATCTTAGTGATTTTTTGGCTTGTAGGTGGTTCTATCCAACCACCAAGGGAATAAGGACTATGTTATAAAGTCCCAAGCATGTTTTTTATGTGATTTTTATGGAAAAATTAGGTTGGTTTAGAGCTTTGAGGTTTGGAAAAGACTTAGTGTAGAGATTAGGAAAAACTAGACAATATTGTCTTAGGAATTTGGCCTAAAAGTTAAAAAAAAGGCATTAATGGTATTCTAAGCCTGACCTAAGGGTCCTATATCATGGGAGAAAGGTATATAAGGTCATCCAAACCCTAATACCTAGGTTAGAAGTTCATTTTCATGAATTGAGACTTGGAGAGCATATTGTGTGATTGGAATTCAACAACTTTTGAGTGAATATTTGTGTTTGAGCCTTCATCCAATCAATTATGGATTGAAAGGTATTTTATGATGGTTTTAAGCTTTCCATTGTGTCACTTATTTACTATTTGAGGCATTATATTAGAAATTTAGTTCAATTGTTTTCTGTTTTGCAAGTTTTTGGAGTTTTGGCCTTATAGCCGGTTTAGGCCAATTTTTGCAAATCATGATCCCCACTTGAATTCCCATGGAAAGGCTACCATGGCCACTTGGAATCAAGTAGGGGACTATTTTTACAGTGTAAATAGTGTGTGTGTAGTCTTTGTTTCTAGGGGAAGAGTTGAATTCATCAAACACTAGGCAAGTGCAAGTGCATTCTGGCTAGTGGCTTGGAGAGGACATCAGTAAAGAAAGTTGATAAATGGATTGGTTTGTGCCAATAAAGAGCATGAGAGTGTGGGAACATGTATTCCAAAAAATTTTGTGCAAGGAGGAGTGTTGAGGAGGTCATTGAAGCCCTCAAAGTTGGAAAAAGGAGCCAAAACCCTAAAAACCCTTAAAATTAGGGGGTATGAGGACAATCCTATGTACAAACACTTACAAAACCTTACACCTGGTAAATATTGAAGCCTAGGGTACTAATAGGAAGAATATCTAACAATATTTTGGGGTTGTTAAGGCCTTTTTTGAGAAAAGCGAAGAAACTAGGTTCTAGGAGGCCTAAAAGGGGCAAAAAGGCTACAAGGCCTAGAAACTAGAAATTCTTCAAAGTGAAGGGAAAAAGGTGAAAGTATCCAATGAAATGGACCAGTGAGGAGTAAAAAAACCTAAATAAATATAAGACCACCTTACCCTAGCCCTAGAGTGGTTAGGACACACTTGGGTCAGTGTGGAGCTCAAGGAAGCCCAGTGGTGGAATGGGAGTGTTGGTGAAGATTTTGAAATTGTTGGAGAGACCTATAAGGCATTAGGGGTTTAGGAGAAATCCATGAGTAGGGTAGAGTGGAATAACCTAAGAAGACCAAAGAATAGGTCTTAGGAAGAGCAAGAGTTCTCTTGAGGTATAGGGCTCCCCATCACTCTCAACCACTCTCCCACACTCTCTCCCACACTCTCTCCCACTCTCTCCCACTCTCTTCCTCCCTCCCTCCCACTCTCTCCCACTCACTTCCTCCCTCCAAATCTCTCCCATTCTCTCCCACTCTCCCACTCTTTGACACTCTCTCCCTCCCTATCTCTCACTCTCCCACACTCTCCCACTCTCTCCCACTCTCTCCCTCTCTCCCACACCCTCTCACACCCTCTCCCACCCTCTCCCACTCTCTCCCACTCTCTGCCACTCTCTCCACTCTCTCCCTCCATATCTCCCACTCTCCCACACTCGCTCCCACTCTCTTCCTCCCTCCCTCCTCTCTCCTACCCTCTTCCACCCTCTCCCACTCTCTTCCTCCTCCCTCTCTTCCACTCTCTTTCACCCTCTCCCACCCTCTCCCACTCTCTCACACCCTCTCTCCCACCATCCCACACTCTCTCCCACTCTCCACTCCCACACTCTCTCCTCCCACTCTCCCACTCTCCCACTCTCCCAAACTCTCTCCTCCTATCTCCCACTCCCCATACTCTCTCCCACTCTCTCCCACTCTCTTCATCCCTCCCTCCTTCTCTCTCCCACCCTCTCCCACTCTCTTGCACCCTCTCCCACCCCTCCCAATCTCACACCCTCTCTCCCACCCTCTCACCCACTCTCCCACACTCTCTCCCACTCTCTTCCTCCGTCCTATTGGAACTGTAAAAATCTGATATTTTTTACATATCTTTCATCCCCCTGAGTCTCCATTTGAGTCCTACCTTAGGCACATTTTCCTCATTTTATGATATTTTTACCCATATTTTGGTCATGTGACCCCATAGAATCCACCGAGTCATGTATTTTTCATGTTGTGGTCTATATCAGCATAGGTCTATCTAGGTCTCCCCGACCCATGTTGCCTACGTGTTAACATATGTTTGCAGTAGGTGATTGGAAAGACTTGTTCATTGTTACAGTGATCGACATTCACCTGTAGGTTTCTATCAGCATGACTTTCATGTGGTTTTGGTGACTGAGGAGGAACCTATCGGTAGGAGTTTGGTTGTTGGGATAGTGTCTCATTGATTTTGAATTGTCTCCCCAACTAATGCATGTGGAGGTTCATCGGCAAGAGCTTGGCGATATCGTAATGTGATCTCGATGAGGTTGTTATGTCTTGTCTACACGGGGTTTTTGTCAGCATGTTCTCGAGGAGAGTCTTACCGAACAACACATGGATGGTTTCTTTAGCCAAACATATTGCTTCTGGTGTGAGGTCATAGCAAATATACATTGTCACACTGACCGGTGGCAGGAGGATGCATATCGGTAAGAGTTGAGGCTTTCGAAGTAATGTCTTAGCGAGTGACCTTTGGTCTCGCTGATAACACAATGAGGAATTTTTTGGGATGAAAATTGGATTGTCTCAGCGACACACAAGATGGATAAAGTCTTTTGGTAAAACAAAGTGCACTCTGTATGAGGTCTCCTCGATGTTGGTATGTTATGGCGACCCACATAAGATAAAAGAATACATTGGAAAGAGAACCAATTTGTGATAGTGACTCATGATGAATGAAGATTTTCGGTAAAGAAAAGTCTAATCTATGAGATGTCTCTCTCATATCTCAAGGTTATAGTGAAACAGATGAAGCAAGGAAGCACGTTTCGATAAGAAAATTTCTTATGTCTCAATGACTAGGAGATGGTGTTCGGGGTGACTCTCGGTATAATGAAGCATTATCTACATGATGTTTCCCTGACTCCATGAGGTCACAGTGAAATACATTGGGATAGGAGTATTTTCTTTGGTTTTGGCATAACAAACAGAATGCTATAGTGACGTGCAAGAGGCAAAAGGACGCA
Organism: Sequoia sempervirens; assembly: GCA_007258455.2. Lineage (NCBI taxonomy): Eukaryota > Viridiplantae > Streptophyta > Pinopsida > Cupressales > Cupressaceae > Sequoia > Sequoia sempervirens. Next base: position 462,045,664 of record VDFB02271358.1, read on the forward strand.
TATTGATGAAACATAACGAGATCAAAACTAGGAAATAATGTGCTCGCATTATAACACGAGCGCATTATATTTTTCTTTGGGAATCCTAAGCCTTAGCATTGGTAGTTGCCTTGGAATACCAACCCAGAGGCTTGGAGGGCATTCCCAATGACCAGAGACGTGTTTTTGCAAATTCTACAATTTTTTCACATAATCGGGTTCATGCTCACCATCAAGATTGCATTTGGTTCAATATCAACAAAAGAAAACACATGGGTAATGTTAGGTTCTCTCTTAGCTATCCAACGATGTAATTTTTTTTACTTTTTAACAATGTTAAGCCTTTCATCCATAATTTCTTTTGTTTGTATGTCTCTTTTTCTCCAAAAAGCAGTGTTTGTTTTTTTTTCGTTATAAATTAACCATTCATCAAAATTTCAAATAAATTACAATTTTAGAAACTAGACTCTATTCTACATTTAAAAAAATTAAAAAAAATCAATTACTTTCAAAAAAATTTATTGGGAGCACGGCCAAAATTATGCTTTTCAGGAAGTGCCCACTTAGAAAATTAGTAAAAAATCAAATATTCATTAAAAAATTATTAGAAAAATCATGCATCAACTAGATACTATTAGCTAACTTTTGACCGTTGCGATTTTTAAAATACTACAAAAAATTTCACCATGCTTAGGACGTACAAGAGTTGCTATGTTATGTTTTCTGACAAAAATAGCACCAATTTGTGTATGTCCCTCTTTTGAACCCCTTAATCTCAACCATTTTCAAAATAAATTAGTAGTTTAGAAAGTAGACTCGAAGCACTTCGATCCTTGATTTAGTTCCATCTCAAAATTTTGAGTGTAACTATCCTCAATTTCATGTCCAAGGTTAGTATTTCCTGATTTCAGAAAAAAAGTGGCCACTTAAGCCCCCTTTTTGGGAACCATCTTGGTGCACTTACCCCCATTAGCCACATGGATTTAATGGATCCTCACTTAACCCTAGGACACCCCCTTGGAATATGTTTTTGGTGGTATTTTAATGATTTGAAATCCTAGATCTGATGTCGACTTGCGTTATTTAAATTTTAGGATTTAATCTTAAGTTATGTATAAATATAAGGCTATTTCACTTAGTTTCACCCAGTAGAACTTTGAATTATATTTTCACAAGCCATCAAAAGTTATTTCACAAGAGCATTATAGAGCATTCAAGAGAAGATTTATTAAAGTTTAAATTGCAACAATCAAAGATCCAATTATCATGATAAAGTCATGCATGTTGTTGAGCTAATGTGATGATGTGGCATTGGTGATCAATTCAAGTGTTCAAAGCCATTATCTTCTATCAAATTCAAGATCAATATCTACATTCCTTAAAGCCACTTCATGTTAGATTGTTGATTTGTCATCTAAGATTGCATACAAGGTATCATTGTTTCATGTTTTATGATTCGTCCTTCATATTTCATTGTTTGAACATCATAAGGTTTAATTACCAAAACATAGTTTGACCAAGGCAAACCCCTATTCCCTAACTAAGGAAAACTGGATACTTTTTCTTCTTCTGCAATATCATCATATGATCAAGTGAAAAAAAATAAAAAATTATGAGAATGTCAATTGTAATTTCCTACTTTGTAGGACTAGGAGTAATTGCTAGATTAATCACTTTGGGATTATTGTTTATGTCACTGTTCACATCAATGGTATCTTCAACAAGTAAATTATCATTATCATGTAGCTATTTTTGGTATATGGAGAAGCTTTAGTTCCTCCTCTATTAGAGACTTAGAGAGGTTTTCACCAATAAACTTGTCTCTATTTTTTATATTTTAATTTTTTTGGTTTTAGTTCAACTCAAAGAGGTTTTCACTAGGGAACTTCACTTATTTTATTTTATTTTTTTACTTTTTGTGACTAATGAGTTCTTCCTACTCACCTAAACATGTTGATGCATTGAGGTTGATATCCAAACCTTGTTTATGATGACCTAATGGAGTGCCACCTCGAAGCCCCATAATTCTACAATAGCTTCATCATTTTGAAATACGTGCAAATTGCTATGCGACTTTGTTAGTTTAAATCAATAAGTTTAGGTATTGAAGATCAAGGCTAATGGCAAGGGCAATGGTGTCATTGAACAAGTTGGTGGAAGAAAGATCTTCATAGAGACTATAGAGGAACTAGTTTTGATGTTGAATGAAGTTTCCTTTAAAATAATAGAAGCATAACTAAGATCTTTAGATTTCTCATCAAGAGGCATGCACCCTAATCCCTATGATCCTTTATTTTTATAAAGATATATAGGTTATAGAATCTCTTTTCTATGAAGGTCTAGCCTCATGCCTTTATAGTTCATGGTTTGACATACATTACTTTCCCTAAGATATTCATTAATTTGAAAGCAAGATTCCAAACCATCATTTTGTAGCTAAGAGTAGTTTGATCTTTCAATTTTCTCATATGCAAGATAATTTGATGAAAAAGTTGTATCAAACTAATAAGATACTTGATTTGTATTTTTATTCATGATGGGTCTATCATGAATTCTTCGTAAAAAGTGGAAGTTTACCCACATGGAAAGCATATTGAATTTAATAATCTCTATAGACTTTGACAATGATCTTCAAATGGGAATTAGAAGGTGGGTTTTTGGATGTAGATGGAAGGTCATCTAGGTGTGTGTAGGATAAGATGCTTTTGGGTTAAGAGTTATGAATTTGTCTATTTTAAAGGTACTTTAAGTAATGGTATCTAATTATTAATGTTTTAATATTGCCCTTCCTATTGGAAATAGGATGCCATTTAATTGCAATCCTAAACATTATTTATTTCATGTATCTCCTAAGTCCTTGGAAAGTGTTATCAAAAACTAGGATTAGAAAGAGATTAATTTTGAATGAAATTGTAGACATCCAAATTTGACCACTTCCATATGGTCAAAGTCATCTCCTTAATCATCCCTTTGCTCATTTAAATCATCCTATTTTTTGGTATGAATTAAATCATTCATTTAATTAATATTTTGCATCTTGCATAAGGTTTCCCAAAGTATTTAATTTAATAAATACTTTCCCCCTCTTTCCTCTCTAAATTAAATAAATGCATCACTTTATTTAATTTAGTCATATTATCTTTTGGAATTTTAAAATTCCTTATTTTCTCTCTCATTGTCACATCCTCCAACTTTTGGAAGTTGGTCTCTAATCCCTCTTAGCAATTTAACCCTCTTTCTTCGTCATAATTAATTTATGATTAAAATGTCCACACCCCTAATCATCGTTAGGGTCCCATCCTCCATAATTTCCCAATTTCCTCTAATGAGTCATTAATTTGTCTAATCAAGTACTTGCATAACCTTAATCACTTAATTAGGTCATCCTTAATCCCCATATCATTTATGAAATGTGTCCTTAGTCAACTTCATTAAAAACTCTCTTTTTGAACAAGGCACTCCATTCCCCATGTGCATTTTTAATTCACATTTAATCCCCCAATGCATTTAAAGTAATTTTAAATTGCTTCTCTCTTTCCCATGAGAATATTTGAGGAATTTTTAATTCCCCACATGCCCTCTCACCCACATGGGGACAAGTACCTCCTCTATGAGAACTTGTCCCAATCCCAAGGTACTATGTACCACCTCCATGTCATGTACTATCCTTCCACCTCATATACACATCACCCTTTTTAAGCCACTTCACATGCCACATGTCAAGATGTGAGGGCTTGTGAGTTCTCAACTCACCTTGGCCCTACATCTTGATCTTGGTGGCTCAATCTTGACCATCTATTTCTCTAGACAATTCCAAATTCTCTATAAATACCCCCTTTTTTCTCTCATTTTGGGAGAGATCATTCATAGTAGCCAAACTCTTGCAATTTTTTTCTCAATCCATACTTAGCAATTTTTCATGTTTGCATCCACTTCCATCCATTTTTCATCCATCCTATAGCTTGCATCTCTTGCCATCCAAGGAGCATACAACACCAAAAATTGAAGGGCCAACCAAATGATCAATTCGAGACAAGGTAAAAGGTTCCATTTGTCATCTTTATTTTGTATTGAATCTAACTAGGCTAATCTTGATGTGTAGAGTGTTTTTAGTGTTATTCACTTTCTTTTTTTTGTTGCTCATATTCTAACACATAAATTTTCCCTATCACATTTTTGGCACGCTCGGTGGGACCCACAAACAGGTCTCTTGCTTTCACATTTGCTATTTTTTAACTTTTTGCAGGTATATGTTATAGAGGGGTAGACCCAACCTATAGAGGGGCCGACCCGACCTACAGAGGGGTGGATTTGACCTTCCTAGGGTGGACTTGACCTATAGGGGCATACCTGACCTAATAGACAGCCAAATTTTCGAACATACATAGCTGAATTTTCCCTGGACAACATTTTCCAGAAGGTAAAATTTCACTTTTTAGCAATATTTTTTGCTATTTAAGGGTTTTTAACTCCTAATTTAGGAGCATAGTTTAACTAAGAGGGGTCAATCAACTTTTTTTGCTATGTTTTTGGGTGAGCTATTTGACGTATCCAATCCCTTGTGCCATTCAGCGATCTTGGGTGATGATAAATTATAGCTTACCACATCTTTTGAGTCCACCCCTTTTTATTTTTCTTAGCGGGACCTACTTGGGGATTTCATCAACCCAAGGGATGATTCCAACCACACATACTGGTGGGGTATATAAAGGGGGGAGAGTGAAAGTTCTACCTCAATCCAACGGTATTGTAATTGGCGAAGTGTTGTGATGACGTGAAGAGCTGGTTTGAGCCTTTTAGGTTCCCGACTCACGCTTGTAATGGGTTGGTGTTCACGGTTTGGGCCTCACATACCGCGTGTATATTGAGGACTCCTTAGTAACCATGTTCATCCTAGATTAGAGGAATTTTTCGACCATACCCTTTCTACTAGACTTAGATTTGTCTTGTCTAGATTTTTTTTTGTGTGAAACCAGTGATTATCTGATTTATTTCACTCAGCCATATCCTTTTGATTGATGATTGTTGTGTTTTGAGTCCTTTGCCTTAGTCTTTTTGTCAAAATTCAAGTCAAACCTGTAGACAGCCAGATTTTCCCTCACAAATAGCCGAATTTTCCCTAACAGACAATCGGACCTGACCTCTGCACAGCTGGATTTTCCCTCCTTTGTAAATTTTTTTTGCTCCTTGGGTGGACCTGACCCATCCAGGGGTAGACCTGACCTTTAAACCAGTCCTTTAGAGCCCGTTTTAACAAAATTTGACCAAATTTTGCTCCTTAGGCGGACCTGACCTTTGACCCACCCCTTTCAGGCTTGTTTTGATAAAATTTGACCAACTTTTTCTCCTTGGGAAGACCTAACCTTTTCCAAGGGTAGACCTGACCTTTGACCCACCCCTTTCATTCCTATTTTTGATAAAATTTGACCAAATTTTGCTCCTTGGATGGACCTGACCTTTGACCTACCTCTTTTAGGCCTGTTTTAGCCAAATTTGATCAACTTTTGTTCCTTGGGTGGACCTGACCTATCTAGGGGTAGACTTGACTTGTTGAACTACCCCTTTTAGGCCTGTTTTGACCAAATTTGACCAATTTTTCTCCTTGGGTGGACCTGACCTTTGACCCACCTCTTTGAGGCCTATTTTGACCAAATTTGAACATCTTTTGTTCCTTGGGTGGACCTGCCATTCACAGGGGTCGACCTGACCCTTAACCGGTCAACTTTTTCATCTGCTTTATCATTCAGGACCTTGATTTCACCGTCTCAATCACTCGTCTCCCCATTTCGAACATCCGTGCACCCATTTCGGGAATCCATTCACCATCCTAAACATCCATCCCCTTAGCTCATGCATCCATTCACCCATTTAGAGTCCTCATTTACCCATTTTGAATGCACATTTTGATTATCGTTTCCATGTTTCAGACCATCAGTATCCCATTGAAACCTCGTTAGAGCGGTTGTCCAAATTGACCTATGCATTCATCTCTAATCGTCATCCATCAAAACCAACTTCAGATCGTCATCCATCCTAAGTCGGTTGTCCTTTTCAACCCAATCAATCCACTTCTATCTCAAGTTGGATTCAGTGTCGTTACCATACATCCCCCCTTTAATCGATTAATCAACACCTAGCATTACCAAGGATCACTCTTTAACTTGGTTTTAGATTTCGATCACTATCATTCATCCTAATCAATCATAAATCCAAATAAAATTGTTATATCATCTAATTCAGATTGACTTATTATCTACCAATCAACCTAATCCACTTTGGACAAATTGAATCAATCCTATCAAGCCACATCCTCATCGGTGAATTAATCATCAAAATCAAATCAATCCTATTGAGCCACATCCTCGTTGGCTAATCAATTATCAAATCAAATTGATCCTTTCATCACCAAGGTCATTCTAACATCCTAGTCCATCCTACATCTTGCATCCCCATTCAGACCTAGTCACAAACAAGGAAAATGGCCGAACAACAATCCCAACCAAACATCCCTCAAGACCCAAACAATGTAGCTAATGCCTCACAAGACCCCCATAAGAGTACAAACATTCCTCAGGATCCACACAATGGAACATCATCACAATCCAATATCGATGGTCAACACACATCACCCCCCGGGGATGAAGACATGGTCATTCAACCCGAAATTACATTTGAGGAACACTTTAGTAACCTAGTCAATGTGCAAATGATAGATTTCCTTCTTGAAAAAACATGGAAAATAAATCTTGGCTCACTTAATTGACAAGGGTGTCAAACTACTGTCAGTATTGACCTATCCAAGTATGGCGGTTCCACACCTAACATATCCCAAGGCTCACATAATGCACTAGGTAGTTCATACGTCCCCAATATTCCTTTCATAGAAGGTTGGAATCAACTGGAATTCGGCAACGATGTTCTGTATCCTGTTAGCAATCCCCCGCATCCCACAATATCAGTCATAGGGGCTCCCCAAACCATTGATCCTAGTGATCCTTTTGCCTTTGGCATGCCACAAAATGTCCCACAACCACAACCACTAATGCTACCGGCACCACCCACTTCAAATCCACCTCCTGTCAGCACTGGGGGCATCCCTTTCATTGCATTTCCTCCACCTTCTGGGACCATAATCCTTCCATCTCCTTCATATGAATCTCCACAGCTCCCCCAATCTAATCCACCACTTCTAAATGTCCCCTTCAGTACCCAACAACCTCCCTTGCAAAATCCCCCTACGTTATCTCAGTCACCCCAACAACAACAACCGCTATTTTCCTCGCAACAACCACCATACCAACTACAAAAAAATCTGTCCCAACCTCTCACTCAGACCATATCCCCCTTCCTCACATCCATCCTATGATCATGAGCTCAAACACAATACAACATCCTATCTCGGCCCATGCAACATCTCACATCATATGAGCAACCACCACAAAATCATTATTACCAACAATAGCCCCATCAACAACCACCTTATGCAGTCTCCCAATAATCACAACAATACCCTCAGTATCAACAAGTGAATCCGCAACATCACATCCAAGCTCCTCAACAGCCTACCTCACATTTTTATCAAACGAATCCGTACTATACCTCGCAACAACAACCTACATATCAACAAAATCCCCTAGCATACCAATAAGGGATGTCATCACTCCATCATCCAAACCCAGACCTCAACAATCTGACACTCTCTTAGTAGGATCCTTTATCATCCTTCCATCTATATCTATCCAACCTACCACCAGTCAACTCTAATTTGCTAGAAATTAAAGCCGCTTTGAAAGATCTTCAGGCAGGGACTGGAAAACAATCATTCAAATTCGAGGACATATGCCCATATCCATTCAATCCCTCCATCTTGTTGATTCCCTTCTCTAAGAATTTTGAAATACCAAAATTTGACAGATATAGGGGGAACAAAGATCCTAAGGCCCACTTGCAAGAGTTCTACTTCCAGTGTCAGGAAGTTATGCACAACGACAATTATCTCTTGCGCTTGTTTCCGCGGAGCCTGACAGGCATTGCCCTAGAGTGGTTCATGAACCTCGAAAGAGGGTCCATAAAATCTTTTGCAGACCTGTTAGAAAAGTTTGTCTCCTACTTCTCCTTGAATTTGGAGGACACTGACACCTTATATCTCCTCAAAGAGAAACAACGTGAGGGGGAAACCTTTGCTAGCTATCTTCAAAGGTGGTGTGCCTTGGCAAGCCAAATGAAGACCCCTCTAAAAGAAAATGACATGGTCACCCTCTTCATGGAGAACTCTCATCCCGACATGGCTTCTAAATTTAGGTTACATTGTGTCACCACTTTCATAGGGCTAGTGGAAAAGGGACCTATCCTTGAATGTGCCCTTGTTGCCAAAGGGTACATCAAAATACATAACCAAAATAAAGAAATGTCATTCAGTGACAAGCCACATTTTTGGAACAAGAACAAGAATGCAGTAAGTGATGGTATCACTGATACTAAACATGTCCAAGTGGCTAATACATCCCTGAGACAACAACCATCCATACCTAATGCCATATCTGTACCACAGGGGGCACCTCGTCCTCCTCAACAATCAAATTAGAATAGCCAGGGGAACAATAAATGTCAGTATGCTCAATTAGGAGAACCCCTGAGTGTCGTCTTCAATAAGTTGTTACAGATCAACTATCCAATCACGTATCCTATCACCAAGCCACTTGAAAAATCCAAACCCAAGCCGGCATGGTTTAGGGAAAATGAATATTGTGAGTTCCATAAAATCAAAGGACACTCTTTAAATAAATTTCAAGGTTTAAAAAACTATGTCCAAGATCTTATTGATCGAGGAGATATCAAAGTTGACACCAGTCAAGCTTCATCATCCAATTCCCAATTGCAGATATATCAAAACACCTTTCCAAACCATAATCAACATGCAGACACCTCCAACAACAATCCCCAAGACAACAACACAAATAACGTAAGCTATAAGAATGTACCCCTCAATTACGAGGGTGTTATCCATTACATTAAGCAGGTAGAACCCCGTGTATCTATGATACATGTCAAAGCCAAAGAACCTCAGTGTGCTGTTATTACATGATGAGCCCGCATCACTGTCCTTGTGGCCTCTGCACCTGCCCAATCAACTCTTGTAAGCTCTCAGTATAGCATCCTTGATCACTTAGGAAAGACCCTTGCTCATATCTCCATTTTTAATTTTCTTAAGTCTTCTCCTGTACATCAAGAAATCCTCAACAGAGCCATACAGGAAACCCATGTGCCTAATGACATCGATCCTACATGATTCCAAGCTTTGGTAGGGCACCTAGCTTTATCTTATTAGCTACACTTCAGCCAAAATGACATGCCAAACATCGATGTCAGTCATAATTGCCCCTTGCATATTGAAGTCGTGGTTTCCCGTCATAAAATAAAAAGGGTCTTGGTAGATAATGGATCTACCCTCAATCTGTGTACTTTGAAATTCATAAAATAGGTGGGTTATACTCAAGCAGATTTAAGTAATCAAATCATCACAATCAAGGCCTATGATAATGCAGAAAGGAATTCAGAGAGAATTATCAGTCTTCCTATCCAAGTGGGACTTGTGGTTTAGTACACTACCTATCATGTCCTTGATCTGGACTTGCCATATAATCTCCTCCTTGGCCACCCATGGCTCCATGCTATGCAAGCCATCCCCTCCATGTACCATCAGTGCCTAAAATTCCCAATCAATGGAAAAGAAGTCACCATCTATGATGACCCCCAACCATTTGAATATTGTCGTGCTTTAGAAGCGTCATTTCCCCATTTACATTATTTTCCTAGGGTCAAAATGGGGGCATCTCAGTCATCATTCGCTAATCCACCCTCCACCATGACAACAACTCCATCTTCCACCACTGATCCTATAGTCATAAAAGTCCAGATCATTGACAAAGGATGTGGTGAATACAAAATGCATACTACTCTTAATGTAGCAACCATGCCACTATCACCACATGAGTATGGTCAACCTTCACATGCTACTCCAAAGGAAGACAAGACTATCACCTTCAGTGGTAGAAACATCCCTACCACCACTTTCAAGTCCCCTAGTATCAAGATAGATGCACTAGAAGAGGATATAAGTCAATGGGTATACCGAGAAGAACCCCAACTAGATCCCCCTCTAAAGGAATATTTTCAAGAAGCATATCCTTGGTTAGCTAAGTTTGCAAAAAAGTATAACTACCAAGGTAGGGGCATAGGTAAAGAGGAACAGGGGCAGTTGCAACCTATTGATACATCAAAGCTACCAAAGAACATAGGCATCAAATACAATAAAAAGTAAAAAGACCCTACAACATCGTCTAACATCTCCAATAGTGTTGTTGTGGATGATGGCTCATTAGAAGACATACCAGAGGAGGAATCCATCATACGTGCATATGATGACATCGATCACACTGACCTATCATCCATGTTCGAATGCCTATCTGTTTATACCATTAGCCTATCCCTTCGTCACCTTGAGCTTATTGATTGGGACCTACGTGACAACACACTTGTCAATATGTCTACAAATACATATGTCAACCTCATGGGATTGGGGGAGGATGAACACTCTAGTCACAAAAATAAGAATAAGAAAAATAAGAAGTGGTCATCTAGTGAAAACCTCCTCAAGGCACTTCCTAACCTTGAAAAAGTAAAAATAAAGCACGCATCCAATGGAAAAAAACCTCGAAGATGTGCTAGAAGATGGAGATGTTCATCTTCCCCTTGTGGGAACTCAGTTATCTTCTCAATCATCCATTCTAATGGAAGAGACACAAGAAGTTAATCTGGGTACTGTTGAAAATCCTAAGATCACCTATGTAGCTAAGTCACTCTTAGAACAAGAGTATCCAGTCATCGTGTAGCTACTCCAAGAGGGAATCATTAACTTTGCTTGGTCATATTCAGACATGTCAGGCTTAGACCCCACCTTAGTAGTTCATCATCTAGACGTTCGCCCAGATGCCAAGCCTATCAAACAGAAGCTTTGCAAGATGCATCCACAAGTAGCATTGTTAGTCAAGAAGGAATTGGAGAAGTTACTAGATGCAAGTTTTATCAGACCAATTAACTACTGAGTGGATCTCCAATATAGTACCAGTTGCCAAACCAAATGGAGACATTTGAATTTGCACAGACTTCAGGGATCTTAACAAGGCCTACCCAAAAGATGACTTCCCTCTGCCCAACATTGACATGTTGGTCGACCTCACAGTAGGACATGAGATGCTATCCCTTATGGATGGATTCTCTGGTTATAATCAGATTCAAATTGCACTTGAGGACCAACACAAGACTGCCTTCACAACACCTTGGGGTACTTCCTGCTACAATGTTATGCCCTTTGGTCTCAAAAATGTGGGGGCAACATATAAGAGGGTAATGATGGTCATCTTCCATGACCTCATCCATATCATCATGGAGGATTATGTTGACAACTTGTTAAGAAAATCCAGAAAATGAGTGGAACATCCTACCATCTTGAAAAATATCTTTGAACGGTTGGAGCATTACAAGTTATAGCTAAATCCAAAAAAGTGTGTCTTCGGTGTCACATCAGGAAAGTTGTTAGGTTTCATAGTCTCTTGAAGGGGTATTGAGGTTGATCCCACCAAGGTGAAGGCTATCCTAGATATGCCACCCCCATGTAATCTAAAATAGTTAAGAAGCCTCCAAGGGAAGATGCAATCCATCCATCGGTTCATAGCCTAGTTCATGGATAAGTGTCATCCATTCACTCATCTCTTGAAGAAAGACTCCACCTTCTGATGGAACCAACAGTTTCAAACAGGTTTCAATAAGATCAAAGAATACTTAGCTCATCCTACGATCTTGATGCCACCTATTCTAGGGAAAACCCTCCTACTGTATATCTCTGGCACTTCCGTCGTGTTGGGGGCATTGTTGGCACAACATGATAAATCATCGAAAGAGAGGGCGATCTACTACATCAGTTGGACATTGGTCGGCTATGAATTAAATTACTCTCCCATGGAAAAGGCCTGCCTCACACTAGTCTTTAGCACACAGAAACTCCCACACTACATGCTTAGCCATCCAGTCAAATTAATTGCTAAAATTGATCCACTAAAGTATTTATTATCTAGAACAACTCTGACTGGCTACATGGCCAAGTCGGTCATGCTCCTAAGAAAATTTGACATAGAGTATGTAGAGCGGAAAGCCATAAAGGGATAGGCCATAGCTAATCAATTTTTCGAGGAACCATTAGTAGATGCTTACCCTCTAGACACTGAATTTCTAGACAAAGAAGTTTACACAGTTACAGAAGCACCAGCTTGGACATTGTATTTTGATGGCTCTTACACTCATAATGGATTAGGAACAAGGATTTTATTAGTTACCCCTCAAGGTGACTACATTCCAAAATAATTCAAGATAGCATTCCTATATACCAACAACATCGTAGAATATGAAGCCCTCCTCACCGGCCTCCAAATTGCAAAACAGTGGCATATAACTCACTTGAAAGTATTTGGTGATTCATTATTAGTCATCAAGCAAGTTAATGATGAATTCCTCACAAAGGATGATAAGTTGTTACCCTATAAGTGCATGGTGGATGATTTCAAGAAATATTTCACCTTCATGCAATTTGACCAAATTCCTCAGGTACAAAATAAAGCAGCAGATGCAATGGCCACTATCGGTTCCCTGATTGACATGCCTAAAGACTGCACGGAATGTGAGTTCCTTGTCAAAAAAAATTTAATCCTAGCATATGATTTTCCTGAGACTGATATGGTGTGCAATATCATAGGTCCCACCTCCCCCTAGTATCAGGACATATATACCAATCTCCATGATAATATCCTACCCCCAGACCTCACACAGAACCAACAAAAATCCTTTATTCAATGTTCAGCCCATTACATTATCATCGGTGTTACACTTTATCATCGTGGGTATGATGGGATCCTCCTTAGGTGTCTAAATGAGACTGAAGCCTGCACGACACTAACAAAGGTACATAGTGGTGTTTGTGGAGCTCACTCAAATGGTATGGCCCTAGCCAAAAGGATCTTCTGAGCTAGGTATTATTGGCCTACAATAGAGCATGATGCTTGTGAATTTGTGAAGAAGTGCCTTCCATGCTAATAATATGCAGATTTGATTTACACTCCAGCACAGGATTTTCAGCCCCTCCTAGCACCGTGACCCTTCTCTCAATGGGGTTTCAACTTGATTGGTAAGATTTACCCACCATCATCTGATGGCCATACATTCATAATCACTGCCACTAAATACTTCACTAAGTGGGTGGAAGCCATGCCGCTCTCACAGATCACCGGTATTCAGATCTCAAAGTTCATCCTTTACCATATTCTTTGCAGATATGGTATTCCATCTACCATCCTTTCTGATAATGGAAAACCCTTCAAAAACCAAGCCATGAAACACCTCTATGACACCTTTCACATCCAGAATCGTTGGTCAATGCCTTATTACCCCTAGGGTAATGGTTAGGTAGAAGCAACCAACAAGATCCTCATCCGCATCCTTAAAAGGTTGTCAATAACACCGGTCAAGATTGGCACCTCCATATTCATCCCACCCTCTGGGCATATCGCACCTCCATCCGCACCCCTATAGGGGCCACTCCTTATTCTTTAGTCTATGGCATTGAAGCCATCTTTCCAATTGAAGTTGAGATCCCATCACTGAGAATTCCCTAAAAAATCTTATCAGTAAGGAGGATGCTCATGTTGTACGACTTGAACTATTGGAGTTACTTGATGAAAGAAGAATCAAAGCCTACGATCACCTGCAAGCATATCAAAACTGCCTCAAGTGTCATTACAACAAGAAGGTTTTCCCTCGACAGTTTTAGGTGAGTGATCTGGTCCTCAAAGAGAATCAACGTACTTAGCAAGACTAAGACAAGAAGGGAAAATTTGAGCCAAACTGGTTGGGGCCTTATATCATAGCTGCCAAATATGGATTTGGAGCATACAGGTTGACTACTCTTGAAGGAGAGCCCCTTGATGAACCCATCAACATCATGCATCTGAAGAAGTTCTATGCCTAAGTCCACTTGGTAACCCCACCTATCAGAAAAATTAAAAAAATCAAAAAAATCCAAAAATCCAAAAAAAAAAATAGTAAAGAGAAATAAGTTCATCCTATGGTGAAAACCAATTTTTGGCGCCTTGGATAAGTATGGATGGTGAAAACCTGGTAACAGGCATCATCCGTAGAGGGCTTAATCATTATCTAGCTGGCATCCTAGTTATTTTATGCTTTCATCTGCACTATCATCCTCACCCATCCCATCCTTGGCCGCTTGGTATATTTTGATTGAGCATTGGATGACCCATCTAGCCTATCCCCCATCCTGAGCTTTTCAATATCCCACTCTGAGCTTATGTCATTCATCTCTTCATTGGTTGGTTTGTGTCACCACATAGGATCATCCATCGTGTCGGTCTTCATCTAGATCGTATCCTATCACATCACCAATCAAACTACGTTGCCCCCACACTCACGTAGGAAAGGTTGATCATTTGATTTGCCCCCGGGGTATTCTGACCATCACGTGTTGGTCGTCTATCATCTATCTTCACCATCCTCTTTCTGCCTTATCCATGGTCTTTTCATGAACTACAAGGGCTCTACACTTTCATGTAGGCAAGGCTAATCTCTGATTGGCCCTTGAGCCCCTAGGTCTGTAGGATATGTCAGCCCGTTCCTTATATGGCTCATTATTCTCAAATAAAATGCCCTCTTATCAGAAGATTTGGTTAATGAAAAACATCTGGCATCAAACTAGGTCATTCTAGTTTAGTATCCATCATCGGTCCCAATAGGATGTATCCTTCCTAGCAGACCTCATCAATCCCATCCATCCCCTTGATCTTATGGCAAAGGATGTTTTGAAATTGATTGTGATATTTTGATATTTTGGATTTTGTTTATCATTTGAGCTCACTATCAACACTTGTCATGGTCACCTTGATCCATCATATCATGGCGTGCTTTGACTAGTCAGCATAGGGGCTTATCTTGGGATTTTCTTTGTTGTTGTCTTCTCGGTTCTCCCAAGTAGTACCCACCAAGATCTCTGAGGTCTTGTGTTATGATGGGGCATCCTTGTGTGTTTGTGGTTATCCCGATACCTAGCCTGACCAAGGTCATCATGACCTTGGGGTGTTGGGGTAGCCTTTCTGTTTGTTGTGTTTGTTTCATGCATTGGATGCCAACTTGCCTTGGTCTTATATATCAGGGTATCTGGTATCTTTTGCTATAGCAAAAATCAGTGCTCCGAAGATGGTAACTCATATTAGGATTGCATTTCATCATCTATTGCATTGCATTCACCCTATGATTTTGGTTGTGTAAATACTTTATCCCTCTCTCTCCCATTCTTCTCATAATACTAAAAGTTTTTGATAGGTGACAAATTACACCCATTTTTTACAATCACTACATTCCCATCTTCCATTATCATGTCAGTTCTTATTGACTCTTATGACCATGTGTTATTTCCTTTCATTATTATTTCACTATAAATTACAAGAGCATTATCACATATTAGGTTCATTCTATTAACCACACATACATCACCACCTGCATCACAAAGTGTCAGACTCATAATACATCACATATACATACATGTCAATAAATCAACTAGGCATCCATACACATAAGTCATCATAGATACAACATGTGCATACATCATATCACCATGTGAATATCTACACTAATAAAAGCATCCATATTCCACAAATACATAAACCGAATCATCCATTGTCATATCACAAATATGTGCATAAATAAATATACTCATACATCCACATAGGCATGAAGTATCGTATACTCATACATCCACATAAGCATGTAGTATCATAAACATGTGCATAAATAAACCAAAGTATCCATCTACATAAGTAGGAAATATCATATATATGTGCATATATAAACTGAATCACCCATCACAAAAATAACATACTGCATAGTGTCAATAAGGACTATCCCATATCATAATCAAAATAATACAATGTACGTCATATATCCATCATACATCAAAATCTATCATGTATCCATCACATAGCCCTCATACATCATCAAGTAAGGTAAAAAATCCAGAGATGTAGAGCATCTCTAATCTCTGTCGATAAGTACTATACGCTCCATTCTGCATTTGTCAAAAATTCAATAACCTATCATCTCCTGAATGAGCTGCCCACATTTGATCTCTATGGCGAATCAGGTACTGATCTCTTGCATGGTGAAACACCTGGTGAATCACTATAACCTCAGGTCTGCATCCCAATGACTGAGATGGCGCTGGCATCTAAGGTGTCTATCGAACATACTAGAACATCCATTGTGCGGAGTTTAGAACTACATGGTAGTATGTGGCCATCCAAAATCCTACCTCCCTCGCATTCTCCTCTCGCTCAGCAACTTGAACCTAAGCGAAATTCTGCTCCTGACGATATCTATCCCAATCTCTCATGATCAATCTCCTCTCCTGCTCCCAGGCCTTATGGGATAGTCATAACTGTACCATCTCTGCCTAAACCCAATCTCTCATCTCCTTGATAGCCACTGCCCTAGCCACTACTGCATCTCTCTCCTCCTATACCCCTTGTGTATTTGTCCCTATCACATCACTGACCTACTCTAACTACACTAAGCCATTGTTGTGTCTTTCTCTCCCTGCAGCGTCTACATCTGTACCTCTGCAACATCTCTCTCTCTGCGCGGTCTATGCCCAAGCCTCTGTTGCATCCCTATCCCTCTGAAGTGCTTGCAGTCTCAACTCGACAGAATCTTGCTCCTGTCACAGACCTGACACCTATGACACCACTGCGTCCCTCTCTCTCCGGAGAGACTGAACCTCTGAATCTTCCACTAGCCTCTCACTCTCAGCCACCTGAGCGCATGCCAGTACCACATCCCTGTGTCCCTCCAAGACCTGTACCTGTGCTTGTGCCACATCTCTCTTTGACCACAACATGCACATCTCTCTCCTCGTCTCCTTCTCTCTCTACTACATCAACCCCATGTCCCCAATGGTCTGCTCTAAATAGTCCACTTTGTCTCTAAGCTCAGCTTGCTCCCGGTGCCAATTTTCTCTCTCTCTCCATAATTGCTCTAGTTGTCTTTGCAAACCCTCTATATCTCCGACAGTCCCTGTCCTAGTCTTTGATGGCTCCTGCCCTGTCACCCCTCCAATAGCCTGTCGTATCACCGCATCTTCCACCAAACGGTCTCGCTCCCATCTCGTTGCATCTCCCTCCTGATGCTCCCTAGCCACCTCTGCTCGCAATCTCTCTATCTCTGCTTGTAGGTCAACTGTCTCATCCCATGCCTCATCTCTCTCTCTCTCTCATCAATCTCCTCTCCACATCAGACACCAGTGTGGCCAGGACTGCATAATCTCTCTCACCCTAGGTTAATCATGCCTGTAGTTCACTTAGCGCTGCCTCTAATATGATTTTCTCTACCTTTGTCTATCGAGATCGCTGCTCGCTAAGGCGCAGTCTCTCTACAGTCTCTCTCAACACCACCGTAGAATCCTCTCCTCGAGGAGGTGCTGTCGACAGTGGTCGGGGGTCATACACATTAGTGTTAATGTCCATCTCCTGTGGCTCATAGCCCTTGCTCTCTGTTGACACCTCCATCGCATCCACATCTATCACCGAAGGGGCTCCGTCTCTTCCTTTCATCCTCTCTTGCACTCTGCTAGCCTCACCCTCCTGTCTTTGTCACTGATACCCTCCTATGGCCATGTTTGCCTCTTGTTTCTCCCACACTCTACTAGTCTTAGCCTCCTCCCCTCTCTCTTGCTAGTAACCTCCTAGGGATGCGCATATCTCCTGGCTCCTCTCTCCCTAGATCTCTGGCCCCCTATCCTGTTGTGTTGTAGCCCTAACCTCATCCTCTCCCTCCTCTATTCCATCCCCTCGGGATCTATGCCATCGTCTCCTCCTGACTATCCTCACTGGCTCCTTGGCTGCTCCAACAGCCTCCTGTCTCCTTCTCATGGTTGCCCTCACTAGCTCCATGGCTGCTCCAATAGCCTCCTCTCTCTCCCTCCTGGCTGCCCTCGCTGGCTCCTTGACTGCTCCCACAGCCTCCTGTCCCTCCCCCTACTGTTCTCCTCTCACCTAACCTCCTCTCTATCATCCTCAGGGTACTGGTCCAACTGCCCTTAGCCATCTCTCATCCTCTGACCCGAACCCTAGTGCTCCCTCAATTGACACTACTAGGGTAATCCGTGGCTGTGGATGTTGTTTGAACCACTATTGATATCGATCTGTCACCCCTGCATCCCTTTGCCCCTCCCACCTATCTGGGTATGGCATAAACTGTAGTGTCTCCAGCTCCTTCCACACTACATCGAAGCTCAGTGGAGCCCCCCATGGTCACTCCCATGACAGTCAGTGGAATCTCACCCGCATTGTGGGAATATCCTGCCTCACTCCAAACTGTCATGTCAGCCAATAGGGTCTGTGTAGCTCCACTGTAAGCAAAATCCTCCCAACAATATAATAGCGGGTGAAGAAGTAACCGCTGTGTGCCTCCTCATCACCTCTCCAACCCCTAAAGTGTCATAGCATATATGGATACCACACTATCATCTCCACCTACACATCATCTAACCATCTCCTCTATATATCTACATCTCTCACATCCTGATATCGCAGTATCGCTCCCGCCTCTACCCCCAACTGTAGGCCACAACCTCTTTGTCATCCTGCTCTTCTAATCTATGCACAATCGGTTTGGTCACTCTGATGTTCTCCCATGCCTAAACCTGTACTAGTGTGACATGGGCCACACTCAGTGCCTTTTGGTAGCATACCCAGTGCATGTCTCGATATAACTATGCCAGCATACATGTCCCCCACGCAAACTACCCCTCTTGTCCCTTGATGATATGCCAAATCACCTCAACGAACCTGAGATGTAGGAATCAACCACTCTAGTCTGGCACCAAGATCCCGCTAATCAGTCCAACTAAGTACAAAGAAAATGTTGGTACCCTGTACGACAGACACCTGTCCACATCTAGCTGCCCTTATTGAACCGGTAGATCATCATTGCCAAAAACAACACACAGACTCATCTAACACCTCGTCCTCTGACCAGCACTTGCTAACCACAAGCCCTACTATAGGAGCCTCAGAATCCACCAAACATCCTCCAAGGTCACCATCATCTTCCCAGTCAGTAGATGGAACGTCGATGTCACCAAGTCCCAACGCTCTATTAAGGCTATCAGCATGGCCATGTGGGCCTTAATCATCGGATATATCAGCATATGAAGTAATCTTGCCTCTACCAGTCTCTGGTACTCTCCACCCATCATCCTTGCCATGCATCTTGCCAACACCTCGGACTGTCTCTCTCGCGTCCGCAAACTCTCCACCTTCTGCATCCATCACAACGGTACTTTGTTAGTTTCTTCTAGTGTTGTTTTGCCCCCATTTTACTTGTCCTACTTTTTTTTTCCCAAGGATTTCCCTTCCCCATCCCATTATTTCTCCATCCCCCTTGCCCCCTTTTTTGTGGTTTTTCCCTATCTTTTGCTTTTTCTTGGCTTCGCCTTGGCCCTTGGGTGAACTCGCCTGAGCTTGTGGGTGAGCCAGCCCGAGCTCGCGGGCGGACCTGCCCGAGCCCATCTGAGCCCGGGCAGACTCGCCTAGGCTAGCTAGGCAGGCCTCCACCCAACTCGAGCGGACCCACTAAAGCTCAGGTGAACCTACCAGGGTTGGCTAGGCGGGCCTCCGCCCAACTCGGGTAGACCCGCTCGAGATAAGGCAGACCCGCCCAGGCTAGTTAGGTAGACCCACTCAAGCCAGGGCGGACCCACTACGCTAGCTGGGTGGATCCGCCCAGGCCCAACTGACCCCCCCAAAGCTTAGTCTAGTTGCCCTCTTGCCCCGCCTGCCGCCGAAACTTTTTCTTAAAAAAAAAAATTCTTGCTAACCCATTTTCCTCCCAAGCCACCCCACAAAACCCATATTTTTGTTTTTGCAAAAACTTAGAAAAATTGACTAAAATCACAAAGTGGGGTTTCAAACTCACCTAGCATGGCATAACACACTCTCTGAAGAATCATTGTCTCTTATCCCCTCGATGAATGATGTTTGAATCGTACTCTGGCATCGTGTCTTCTCCCTTTGCTCTCTCCTCTTCTTCCTCCTCTCCTCACTTGAGAACTGTCCAAATGAGGAGAGGTAACTCCCTCAATTCCCTTTTATAGCCTTTTCCCCCCTTTTATCACTTTTTAAAATGAAAGGAATTTTTTCCTTTTATTTAACCTTTTTTAGTCTCAACTAATTCCCTCCCACCCTTATCTTCTCGAGGCCACCATTTCCACATTGTAAACCCATTTTCATCTGTTCAAATGCCAATTTTCTTTATTTTTCGTGCTCTTTCTATCGACATATACCACTTCATACTTTCGAGAAGTTTCCCAGGGCCCCCTTTTTCTTCCTTGTTTGCCTTCTCGAGGGGTATACCCTACCATTCCCTCCCAACCTTTTGTCATAGGCCTTCCCTTGCGAGTCTGGGGCATCCCCTCTATTTCTCCTCCGTTCAAGTAGTTCACACAATCTCTCCCATGCTGGGGCATCTCTTTTCCAGTTTCTTTTTCTATAGAGTCATTTGTGTTTTATCTTTTTCTGAAACCCTATTATCCTAATAGTGTTTCGAAGAGGGGAAAAATGTAGACATCCAAATTTGACCACTTCTATATGGTCAAAGTCATCTACTTAATCATCCTTTTTCTCATTTAAATCATCTTCTTTGCTGGTATTAATTAAATCATTCATTTAATTAATATTTTGTATCTTGCATAAGGTTTCCCAAAGTATTTAATTTAGTAAATACTTTTCCCCTCTTTCCTCTCTAAATTAAATAAATGCATCACTTTATTTAATTTAGTCATATTATTTTTTAGAATTTTAAAATTTATTTTAAAATTCCTTATTTTCTCTCTTATTGTCACATCCTCCAACTTTTGCAAGTTGGTCTCTAATCCCTCTTAGCAATCTAACCCTCTTTCTTAGTCATAATTTATGATTAAGATGTGCACAACCCCAATCATCATTAGAGTCCCATCCTCCATAATTTCCCACCGCCTTTAATGAGTCATTAATTAGTCTAATCAAGTACTTGCACAGCTTTAATCACTTAATTAGGTCATCCTTAATCCCCATATCATTTATGGAATGTGTCCTTAGTCAACTTCATTAAAAACTTTCTTTTTTTGAACAAGGAACTCCATTTCCCATGTGAATTTTTAATCCCCCAATGCATTTAAAGTAATTTTAAATTGCTTCTCTCATCCCCATGAGAATATTTAAGGAATTTTCAATTCCCCACATTCCTCTTATCCACATGGGGACAAGTACCTCCTTTATGAGGAGATTTTGTCCCAATCCCAAGGTACTATGTACCACCTCCATGTTATGTACTATCCTTCCACCTCATATACACATCACCCTTTTTAAGCCACTTCATATGCCACATGTCAAGATGTGAGGGTTTGTGAGTTCTCAACTCACCTTGGCCCTACATCTTGATTTTGGTGGCTCAATATTGACCATTCATTTCCCTAGAGAATTCCAAATTCTCTATAAATACCCCATTTTTTCTCTCATTTTGGGAGAGATCATTCATAGTAGCCAAACTCTTACAATTTTTTTCTCAATCCCTACTTAGCTATTTTTCATGTTTGCATCCACTTCCATCCATTTTTCATTGATCCTATAGCTTGCATTTATTGCCATCCAAGGAGCATACAACACCAAAGGACCGATTCAAGACAAGGTCAAAGGTTTCATTTGTCAACTTTATTTTGTATTGAATCCAACTAGGCTAATCTTGAGGTGTAGAGTGTTTTTAGTGTTATTCGCTTTCTTTTGTTTGTTGCTCGCATTCTAGCACATAAATTTTCCCTATCATAAAAATAATCATGTTAATTGACATTTGTAATTAATTATAAATAATAAGAGCATGTGAGGGCATCCAAGTTGAGTCTTGTACTTGATTTATATAATGATTCCTTGTTTAGAATAAATGCAATGTATAATGTCAAGTGGGAGAAAGTTGGGAATAAGATGCCATTCAATTGCAATCCTAAACATTATTTCATGTATCTCCATAGTCCTTGGAAAGTGTTCCCTAGTTCACCAGGATTAGAAAGAGATTAAATTTGAATGAAATGAACATGTTAATTGACATTTATAATTAATTCTAAATGATAGGAATATGTGGGGATGACCATGAAGAGCTCCTACAAAATAGGAGCACATAGTGCACCCACATGGAAGGTGGAACTCACCTTGAGTTAACTGTTTGGAATAAAAGATAACACTTCAGTAATGCATGTAAAGATCCTAGAAGTTAGGGATTGATGTTTACATGCATGGAGTTCATTTCAGTTCAATTCAGTTTAGTTTAGTATCCGTTCAATTTAGTTTAGTTTAGTTTAGTTTAGTCCAGTTATGGTTTAGTTATCTTCAATTGCATGTAGTTAGTTTTAATTGAATGCTAGTTGATTTTAGTTGACTTGGAATGCATGACTAATGACTTGAGTTGCATGTCAGATAATAGGTGATATATTCAGTTAAGTGGGGATGATCAATCATGCATGATATTTTGCATGAATGGTGGAGAGATATCTTTTAGCTAACAAAGATTAACTTGGACCCACCTTGGGCACCCAAGTTGGAATCTTGGAGTTAACACTTTTTCATGATAAGATATTTTATAAGGCTGAGTTAAGTGGGCCCATTCTTGGGAACCAACTTTGAGGATAAGCTTAGAAGATATCTTCAGAATCAACCTTGAGTTATGACATTAGTTTGGGACACCCAAATGGATGAAGAACTTGTTTTGACATTGTTCTTCATGGTAGAGCTCTACTTGCAAAGAATAGGCATGGGTTTTGTGAGATAAACATTGTGCTTTGTAGTTTGTAATTATAAATTCTTTGGAGTTTACAAGGCTCATTATTGTCTATATATTGCAGCAAGTTGAATAGAGTTATTTAGATTTTATTGTAGGTTGTAAAGAAGAATTTTTGAAGGAAAAAGAAGCATCTCAAGCAAGGATTGCAGTTATTGTAATCTTATTATGAGATTAAATAATACATTGATTCTTGGTGGAGTTTTTTCTTGAAAGTGTTTCTCCACGTTATATGTTGTGTAACTTCTTTCTTCTGGTCTTATTTTTCTAGAATTTTTTGTCTACTTCTACAAATGGTAAAATGAATCTAAATAGATAATCACCTACAAAGAAATTGTAACAAAGAATACTTAATTAGATCTACAACTACAATAGTTTTAAAAATTATTAAGCTACATAATTACCTCCATTTTCAACACTTCCAACATCTTACAATATTGAAAAGGTTGAGGGTCAGCATGGATAAGTAATTTGATACTTGAATGGGGAAATTTAATACATTGGCAAAAGGGGGAAGGTATGAAATGCAAGGGATAAGTCTATGGTTGACCAAGAAGGGGATGTTGCAAGGAAGGTCAAGATTAGCTAGTTTTATTGTATGAAATGCCTAACCATGATAGTAATATGTATAGTTACAATTCCTCACCTGAACCACAAGGAAAAACTTGATTGAAAAACATTTTTTTTGAAACACTTGACAACCACAATGCCAAAGATATGACATCAACATGTCATACTTGCACAACGATGTGAACACAAGCATCGTATGAAACACAACAACACAAGGATAAAAACAAAATGACATTACCATTACATAATCAAGGTGAAAAAATAAGAAGACTAACCACTTGTGGGATAAATCCACCACGAAGAACAAGAGAGAGAGAACATCTCCTACATGAAGATCAATTACTACCCACAATCACATCCTCTTGCAACACAACTCTAGAATAGGATAAGGGAATAATAAACCTCCAATCCACATATAAAATCACTTAACCAACCAAAAAAATGGAAAACCTCCACCGAATATGTCCAACCAAGATATACAAACTATCCTCTAATTGGAATGATGATGAGTCACTTCCAAACAAACCACATGCTTTCTAAGATGTCTTGTCACAACATGACATCACATAAAAAAATATATATTACTTCACAACACCTCAAGACTTATGAGGAATGTTGAGAAAAATAACAAGGCTAACCAAGAAGGTTTAAAACCTTCCCAAGACTTTACAAGACAAGGTGCATACAATCTCCCTAACCATAGGTTTTCCAATTGATCAACTTCAAAAGAATGCACGCAAAACAATGCAAGAGAACCCACAAGTCCTCAACAAAGAAACTTAAGCACAATTTAAAAACATAATTAGATCACTAGGACCATGAAGAACAACTTTATTTTACATGGTTTACCCATTCGAGGTCCTAAAACTAAGAGGAACTAACACATCTAAACAAGAGAAAACTTGACTAGATTTTTGAAAACCTAGTCGATGAAAACGATCGTCACAAGATAATTATAGGACATAAAAAATTATCTAGTAAGGGAAAAAGGATTAGAAAAACCTTGGATAACCATAGTTAAGAGGATTTAAATTTTATTTTTTGTATGGGAATGAGGCTGCCCCAACATAAGACTAAGTCACCCAAACAAAGATATGTAATTTTTAGCTTGTCATCCCTCATAACCAAGTCACCCCACTATTAACCAGGCCACCCCTATATGATACTATACTACCCTGGAATAATGAAAATTATTCCATAAAACAATTAAAAACATTCTAGAAGAGTTGGGGACTCCTAAGGTAGTCGACTAGGTTTCCCAAGTACAACACCAAACTGCCCAAACTCACTAGGAGACACCTAAGTTCATTTAAAACCCAAAATAAATTTTCTTAAGTTAATTTTAAATATCCAAGGCATAAATACATCATTATAAATTTATAATAATTTCTGATACCAACACCAAAATATATAATTAATGCTAGTCTATTGACATATACAAATGATTACAATCCATCTCATGGAAGAGGTTCATTTACAACTTACATTAAAATAACATTATAATTACACAATGAAAGAACTCAAATTTCCTTTTACAAGTAATTTATTTTAAAATAAACTAATTAAAAAGTAAAATACCAAATAAGGAGGAGATACCAATACCTCTTCCGCTCCTCGAATCTTTGAACCGCAACAATGGTTTCCATGCCACCCTACCACATGAAACCAATAAGGTTCACTCCCACCATACTATGAGGTGATCATATGGACCAAAAAAAATCACACAAGATACATTGGGAGAGGAGAATACATTAATTACAATCATAGAGTATAAACAACATTCAAGAATGCAATAAAGAATTTTTTTCACAACATGAAATTTAGGTAGAATAACTCTTAAATGCATAACAATGAACTCCAAAGGAGTAGGTAGCAAGATCCATATCAATGGTCTCTATATTTTTCCCTATGGAATGCCACAATTTCTCACACATGAGATGAGAGAGGCTACCACCAAAATACAAAGTCACTCAATGACCAAATCAAAACTCCACATGATTCCACATTGAACAAGGCATGCAAAATAATGTATAATTTCCAATTTTATCCAAATTAAATGAA
Source organism: Sequoia sempervirens (assembly GCA_007258455.2). Taxonomy (NCBI): domain Eukaryota; kingdom Viridiplantae; phylum Streptophyta; class Pinopsida; order Cupressales; family Cupressaceae; genus Sequoia; species Sequoia sempervirens. Next base: position 462,071,251 of record VDFB02271358.1, read on the forward strand.
AATTTTCCACAATATCTATTTACACATTTCATGAAGTACCACTTCATCAAAACATCCAAAAACATCCACCTAGATGAAAATATTCAAAATTTCACAATATTTTCACAAAGCAAAAACCAAGAATTTCCAAATTCACCATTGAAATTTCTCCAAAATTAATTTTAAAAATAAAAAAATCTAAGAATACCCTTTGGTGGAAAAAGTTCCCAACACCCCTTTTAAGCCATAAAACACACATGTTTTACATGTTTCCCAAAAAAAAGAGCATAGTAAATATGTGTTTTGGAAAAATATACAAATTTTCACATAATAAATAATATAATATCAAAATCTATGAAATGAAAGGCGTTGAGAGGTTATATCACCACACCAATCTATTTGCAACCTTTTAAAATTAAAAACAGTAAACATTTGAGAAGATATGGAAAACTTACCTCACATTTTAACAAAATTTAAAATGCAAAGAACACCAAAAACACCCCATGGATGCAAAAATCCACACATGAACATGATCTCCTACCAAATACTCTCCAAATGCAATTGAACTCACTCGATTTTCCCTTAGATTGCTCACCCAATCAAAAAAATTAGAATTTTGAGAGAAGAGGGATTTTCCCCTCCAAATTACTCTAAATAAAAACATGAAAAGAAAATGAAATTGCCTCTTTCATTGTAACCCCTTTTTCTTTTCCAAACAAAATAATATATTTTATTTTATAATTGATCAAATTTAATCCCTGATATCACCCAATCCAAAATAAGACATTTAAATATAGTCTAATTTTCTATTCCACACTTAAATCACATTTTAATTATATAAATCATATTTCCACATTACTTTTAGATACTAGAATTCAAATCAAATTAAATTAATATACATTATATTTTCATTATTTAGTTTGAAACTCCCACAAATAACCCCCAAATCCCAAAATCAATTAAAATCATTCCCCAATGTCATTCAACCTATAATTTCACTATTAAGTCCATATAAGCATTTAATTGAATTAACTTGTGGAAGTAGGAAATTTAACAAGACATCAACTAAAATTTCATGGGACATCAACAAATGGGGTTACGATATTTGGAATCATACCAATGATGGTATCCAAGTTAACATAAGTAAATAACAAGGGACTCACACTTGGATCAAGTGCGATAGGTAAGGAAAAGTAATAAATGGCCAATGTGACATCTCCTTAAAACTATCATTAGGGTATACCTAGGCCTATGGAGCTAGGTTGAGAAATACCTAGTACGTGTAACCACTCAGTGCCCACATCAAGCGTACCTACTCTATACATATAAATAGTCAAAGCATTGCACAAATACCCAATGGTATACAGCATCATATCCATAATTTCATTACATTTAAATAATAAATTCCATGATATCATTTAATCATAATATCTATATTAATATATATTCATGAATAAAACATAATAAAAATCACTTAGGAAAGCCTACATCCAAAGAACACCTCCAAAATGAAATACATCCATTCCCTTTCAAGGTACTTGACATCAAACCATACATATGCATTTTAGTGCCATTTACATCAAGCATAACAATAAAATAACCATAGAGGAAACACAAATAAGGACATAGAATAATAATGTCAAAACATGATCATGTTTACATCTCAACATATATAAAATATAATACTCCCACTAACATCATATGCTAGGAATAAATAGGCACTACATCCTCCCCAACTAGAAATTGAATTACTTCTGAAAGTCATGAAGGTCAAGATGATCATACATCATACATCATACATCAACTTTATTTTTTACCAAACCTAAATAAATCACACGTCACCCAAGAGATAAACAATATTACACACAATTCACCACTGAATAAAATAGAAGGAAAAAATAAATAACCAATTTCCTTAGAACCATTATCATTTTCCAAAAAAACCTTATTCATAAGATCTCTATTAGAAATCTAAAATAGATTGAATAACCCAAGGAACTTTTTAAGCGAAAACCAAAGTTACATAAACTAGAAAAACATAAGAATGCAAACTAGGACTCCGAGAGATTATGAAATGTCAATGTGACAATATTGTATTAAGAGATTCTAAGATGAAAAGATACAATGTAAAAGAGGTGCATTCAAAAGATGCAAATACAAGCTAGGTAGTGAATTTATATAGAACTTAGGAGAGGAGGTAGGTGGTAAATCCATCGAATAAGAGTCAACCACAAAAAGTGGAGATGGACCACCAAAAGCAGAAAGTGTTCCACCCTTTAGGGAAGGGGACATAACACACTTATCTCCTAGTAATAAACTCACTTTATTATCCTAAGAAAGCTTAATAAAGTGTAGGAAAAACCTAGGACTAAGAGAAAATGAATTAACCCACTAGGAAAATAAAACCCTACACCAACAATCTCAACATGAAACAAGATAGTATGATCAATATTTCTTTCCACATAGATATAGTAATTCATTTTTATAAATTATGATTAGAAAATTACCAATAACTCATATGCAACTAGATCCGAGCAAAAAATCCATTTCCACATACATTATAGCATCCACAACATAGGGTAATCACACATAGAGTACATGTAGGTCATGAAGACACAACGGTCTCAAAAATAACCAAGAATCCATTTCAAAAAAACTCATGTGGCATGATGGTGTTAGGGATACAAGTGCACCTGGTGAACCCTTCCATATATGTCTATAAGTGACCTACCTCTTTTTTATGTAAGGGTTTTAACCTCCAAGATATAATATCACACTAGGAAGGTAGTGACTTATGGTTGTCAACATAATCCACACATACCCCCATCCTCAAGTTTCCCCACATGTTCTTCCTTATATACACTCAACTAGGTCATTCTCCTTGGACCTAGTGAGGAACCACATCACAGCACAAGACCAACACTTGAAAAAAAAAGAGATCCTAGTTTAGCCACCATAAAAGCATAGAACCAAAGAAATAATTTCCAATTCAATAATAAGATAAATAAATGTTCACAATTGCAACACTAAACCAAGCATAATTGCAAGATAAATAAAAGTACACAAGAAAAGTAAAAGTCACCAATAACCGAAATAAAGTTCACAATCATCAAAATTGCACATCACATCACTATGTGACTAGAAACTAGTCACTAAATAAGGAAGGAGGGAAGACACATCTTGATTATTAACTCAGTCCTTCATGAGTTTTTGTATCATGAACACAAAAATCCACACATAGAATATCAATGTGCCTAGTGGAAAAGGCATGCCTAGGACACATCCCCCTCATGTGTGTAATTGTGGCATGCACACCACAAAGACCTACACAACATGACCATACACCAAGTGGAAAATACACACAAGGTTGTATGCTCAATGGAAATGTGCTTCATGAAGAAGACACACGTAGGCCACATCCCACATAACGATGCACCTCTTAGAGTAGATAGGCATAGGCCACTCACTGAAGCCAGAGGTATACATGGCAAGGAACACTCATATGCTTGTTGAAAATAACCTATCATAGCAACCATGAGGCCCTTTCTACAAGTCTGCAAGCATCCCCACACTACTCAGCACAAAGTAGGTATAACATAATATAAAATTTTCCTTCACATACATATATATGGAATCATGTCCTCAAGACTAGCTTGCTACCATCATCAACATGTCATAATCACCTACATTATGTCAAACCATTGGTTCAATGTGGCATCATATCCATGGGAACTATATTTGAACATGGGTAGATATGGAAATCATCACACCATGGCATACTCAATCTCCAATGTTGGAACAAGATATACATAAAATAATGGGGTAAGAGAAAACCTATCATTGTTAAGTACCGCCACTATCAATGTCACCATAAAGAACAATTAGGTTCATAGAATAACACTATGAACCACTCAATGGTTCATTACAGAGGGTAAGTAGGTGGTTCATCTTTCTTAGAAATGATATGGGTGACAAGATTGCTCCATGCCAATGTCACAATATTTTACGATAGCCTTACTAAGTGTACCATGACTCTAAGTGTACATTTTAACATTAGGTAAATACTTAATTCCTTAACTAAAATCCTTTTGATGAGTGACATTAGTTAGTAAATTTTATTGTCAAGTAGAATTATGGTAGCTTATTAGAGTTCAATGGGATGTTGATTTAAAGGATACTATATTCTGTAAATGTGTGTGTTATGTTGCACCAACTTGTGAATGAGAATGTATTCATTGATCTAGAGTGGTTTAGTATGCTTAATTCATGTATCATTGAATTTATGGTGATGTTTTCAATTATGAAGTATGGATAAATTTCATTTATACACTGGAAAGAGTAATCCTAGTGGATGTTTGGGGGTAAATTCTTGAAAATTTTATGGAATTATGGATTAATTATGTGAAAGGAAATGGTTTTGTTGCATTAAAAGATGAAAATAGAAAGGAATTTATTTTTTATTCTCTTTGGATGTGAATAACCTAACACAGTGATTATGTTGTGTATCAATTGTGGATATCCTATATGTGATGTATGTATTCATTGTTGGGAAAATGTGTCTCAACCTTGAAATTACATAAGTTACTATTGATAGATAAGGTACTATTTATACGATGATGACGGGAGGGTGCCGGGGGGAGGGAGTGTCTCCCCTTGCGAGGGGTCCAGGGGGATCATCCCCCCAGATGGGGGTCCAGGGGCAGCGCACCTTGGCTAGGGCTCAGGGGCAATGCCCTCGAAAGGAAAATTTTATATATATTTTATTATTGTAAATATATGCCATTGATTATTAGGTCTTAGATATGATGGTCGACATTTTATTAGCTTGACTTGCCCTAGAAGGAAACCCTATTTTATGAGGGTGTTGTATTACGGCTGTGTATTGTGATGTATTTTGAGAGTTTGATAGTGGTCGTGTTTCCTTTAGATCTCTGGTTGGTGATACTCTTGTGAGAAGCTTGCTTTTCAAGTATATTATAATGTCTGAATTATATATTGGGCAGCTTTAGAATGTGGGGTTTTTCTCCTGAAAGGGTTTTCCCTACATAAATCAGTGTGTTGTGGTATGCATAATATTTATGTTTATTTCTATTTAAATTCTATAACTGTTAAAGATTTGTAAAAGTTTTACATTATTCTCCTCTCAAGTTTAGTGTAGGAAGTTGTTCTGCTACCTTATCTTCCTTACATTCATGGGATTGTGGTACTAGGTACCCATCCATGGATGATGTGTTTGGCTAAAAGTATGGTGGAATCATGCTTTTGTGTTTCCTTGTTTGTCACCTTGTTGAGAGCCCACCCAAGGGTGGTTGATAAGTCAACATGTGTAGGGTCAAGTGGAATCCATATCACATAGGTAACTCTTAATGTAACATACAGGAAATGATATCCTAATAGAAATCATTGAAAACTATATTGTGTGCCTTATGGTATTAATAAATGATATGAGGATCAATATCAACAATAGTATTTCTCAACCATTGGCCCATTACTATCTTCATGGGTTGTATCTCTATATCAAACTTTACAAAAGTGCATCCCATTTACCTATTATTTCTCCCAAATCATTTTTAATTAACATACCTTTCACAATAGCATTTGAAATTATGACACATATCTTACTCATTATAATGTTTGAAATTTCCAACTACTTTAACTAGCTTGAATAGGCTTGTTGTTCAATCATTAGATACTTAACATCTACTTTGTGAAGTTAGGTACTCATAAAGGTGATAACATTCTCATCCATATCATCCATTTTCTAAGTAAGTGTGATAGCTATTGAATTTTGTGTGTCCACAGATGAATAATATAAAATGGAAATTGATAATTAAGAATTGAAATGGGGGAAAAAGAGTGAGGTGAATGGATTTTGAATGGGGGTATGCACCTACACTTTTCCTTATATTTTCATTAGGAAAAAGAGATCCCCTAGGGAAAGATTGACTTTCAACCCTTAGGTGAGTCAACCTTGATGGAGATCTTGTTGTTTTCCTTATGACTTAGGATGGGGTAAATCAACCTTAAATGCACTTTTGGGAGAAAAAAAAAATAGTAAGGAAATCCAATTATGAAATGTAACACTTGAAACATTAATTTGAAACCTTAATCTAGTAGAATCCACAATTTTATAGCAAATCTGAGAAAATTATGATTTTATACACCTGTGACAAAAATCTCTTACTGAGTGTCATTTTAAGATTCATTCACCCTAGGGAAAATGGGTCTTTCTAGGACTTTCTGAAAATTCAAAAAATTGATTTGTAGCCTCTGATATGCTCTTCTAGCCTATACCTTTCAAGTTGCATCCCAATGTGCCCATCCAGGATTAGCCATAAAATGGCTAAGGACTTCAACTACCTAGGAAATGTATGGTCTCATACACACCATCACATACATCATACTGCTAATTGCACTTGCATATGGTACTTTGGTCATGTCCTCCATCTTAATAGGATATTTTGGACAATCATTAACAAAAATATTCCTCCCCTACATCACAAGAACAACTATCTATAATCTACCATGTTGAATCTCTCCAACACCAAGTTCACATACTTGCTATGGATTAACCAAAGCTTTTTGTTAGCTTTGACTCTTGTGATATCCATTCCTAGAATGTACCTAGTTGCATCTAGGTCTTTCATCTCAAACTGTGCTGACAACTGAAACTTCAAATATGAAATTATACTTTTACCATTCCCAATAAACAACATATCCTCTATGTATAAGACAATAATGGGAATATGACCATTATCAGAATTAAAATATACATAATGGTTAGATTGAGATCTCTAAAATTCAAATGACAATACATAGGTATCAAACTTCTTGTTGGTAAAAGTACAAAGTTGTGTCACACTTTTATAAAGGAAAAGACCAACACTAATCTAACTTTTAAACTTGAATCACTAGAAAGTGGCATATCTGTTTTGAATTTTAAAATGATGCAAACTAATAAAATGTGTATTTTTATTATATTTTATGTTTTTATTTTTTTTGACAAAATTAAAAGATTATTTGAATATAGTTTTGTATAAATTAACACTTTAATTTAGTTGATAAAATGTTGAAAAATGATGTTCAACTCGATGTCAAGCTTTATATAGTAATTTTTTTTTTTTCCTTCAACTTTTTTGTGTATATTTATAATTTGAAACTTTAGGGCATGGATATTTTGTTTTGCAATTTTAATAAATATATATTTTTAAATAAATATTTAAATGTGTGTGTATTAAAACACAATTATTTCCACTCAATGTCAACTTTTATATTGAATATTTATCTAAAATAGAAAATAAATTATACTATCTTAATCTAGATTCTTTTATCTAGGTTATCATATTTTTTTATATTTTTTTAATAAGTTTTAGTATTTTTCATGACATGGTAATCAACCTAATATTTTTGTGCTTATAACCTACTTTTAGTAAAAAATAAAAGTAAAATATAAATAATAATTGAACTATTAAAATAAATATATATTTGAAAACTACACTTATCAGTCTGCAAGAGGGTATTTTTACATTTTTAAAAATATGTTATTTATATGACTAGGAGTTGTTGAAACATTAATTTTTTCAATTTTTTTCATTTTTTAGTAAATTGGCCTCAAAGTGGTGCTACATATGCATTTAGCCAACAATTTGAGTTGGAAAAGTTGTGGAAATATTTAACTTATCTAGAATGAATCTCAATAGATCATATGTTTTACCAAAATTGACTTTTAGTTATAAATACTAAAATTCACTAGTGTTGATAATTTGGCCAAAAGTGTGACACTACTCCAAGAGACTATTTCAAACCATAAAGAGACTTCTTCAGCTTGTAAACCAAATTCTCTTTACCTTTTCCAATGAAATGCTTTGGCTATGATAGGTAAATTTCTTCCTCCAAATCACCATTAAGGAACGTTGTCTTCACATCCATCTGTTCCACTTCTAAGTCATATGCTATTGCAAGTGATAGCAAGAGTCGAATAGATGTCAGCTTTACAACAAGAGAGACTATCTCCCCATAATAATTTCCCTCCAGCTTTGAAAACCCCTTAGCAACTAACCATGCTTTATACTTCTCAACACTGCCATCAGGAGCACACTTTTTCTTGAACACCCATTTACAACCAATAGGTTTACGTCCAAAAGATAAAGGTATCAAATTTCCCAAGTCTTGTTTTTCTTTAATGCAACCATCTATTCATCCATGGATTTCCTCCAAGAATCTAAATCACTTATAGCCATAGCCCCTCTAATAGTCCTAAGCTCGTCAATCTTGGAAATCAAAGAAAAAATGCAACTAGAATCCAATAATGAATAACCAAACATTTCTGATTTTTTCCTAACTCATGTAGACCTCCTCAAAGATTGAGGTTGAGGTTCATCTTCTTCCTCTAAAATTATAGAGCTACTAGAGCTCTCCTCATCATTAGGTCCAATAGGAGTGCATAGTTCATCTTTCTTTGGAGTAGGTGGAACCTAAACTACTTCCATTTTCTATTTCTCCTCTTTCTTTGGTTGTAGCTCAATAGTGGAAGGATTCATCTCTTTGAAAATGAAACTTCTTTTGTAAAGAACCTTCTGAGAATTTGTAACCCAAAGCTTGTACCTTTATACGCCAACAAAAATAACACTTCTGTTGTAGAGAACCTTTCAAACTTATAGATCCCAAAGCTTGTACCCTTTTACATCAACACCATAGATGATAAAGATACACTTAAAAACCTTGTTCTCCAATTTTGACCTCTTCTCAATATGAACATTAGTGTAAGTTTTGCAACCAAATACTCTGAGATGTCTCATCAAAGGATTTTTACTAGACTATGCCCCCATGGTTTTCTTACCAAAAAGCACTAATGTATGAGATTTGTTGATTAGATAACATGCAATGACCACTGCTTTAACCTAGAACTTTTGATCAAGGCTAGCACCACTCAACATACTCCTAGAACTCTCCATCAAAATTCTATTCATTCTCTCTACAACTCCATTTTGTTGTGGAATGTAGGAAGTTGTCTTATGTCTCTCAATCCCATGCTCTTTATAGAACTTATCAAACTATGTGGAATAAAAATCACCACCATTGTCAGTCCTCAAACACTTAATCTTTTTGCTAGTTTAATTTTCTACCAAGGCCTTAAACTCCTTAAACTAACTAAAGACTTCAACTTTACTTCTGAGAAAATAAATGAATGTTCTTCTACTCTAATCATCTATAAAAGAAACAAAATATATAGATTTTGATAACAAAGGAACATTTATAGGACCAAAAACATCTAAATGAATATAGTCTAAAACCCCAAAAGACGTGTGAGAACTAGAGTAGAAAGAAACATGGTGTTGTTTTCCATATACACAATATTTGAAAAATTCAAACTCAAGATTATAATCATCAAGGCCTTCAACAAGGCTCTTATTTTTCAAGGTTCTAAGATCTTTCTCATTGATGTGACCAAGTCATTGGTGCCATAACATTGTCTTCTCTACAAGAAGACTCATTTCTATGTAATTATCACCCTTAGGTACCCAAAATGCATGACCATCGGATGTAGCTACAACATACTTCTTCTATGCACAATCTGATGGTGAGGATGAAAAATCCAAAGATCTCTTCTTCAATACATCACAAGAACTATTGAACTATACATCACATGCATCAAACTAAAATAGAGTGCCTTGATATGAACTCACTTGGCTAACACCATAGCTCCTCTTATCATCTTGCATCCTCCACTAGAGAAAAAAAATTGTACTCCTGAATCTTTCAACTTACTTACAAAAAGAAGGTTTCATGGAAAACTTGGGATATAAAAAACACCATCAATCCTCTTCACTTGTCCACTAGGAAATACGATTTTGACCCTTCCATGATCAATAATCTTTAGGTGAGAGTCATCACCTAGGTACACCTCCCTTCCATCATACTCCTCATACTTTGAGAATCAATCTCTATGAGAGGTCATGTGAAAGGATGCACTTGAATCTATCAACCACACATCTTCTGATGCATGGGCTACCAAGGCTACAATAAATGCTTTTGCTTCATCTTGGAATAATTTTTCAAATTTAGAACTAGAGAAAGACATATTTTTATTCTTCTTCTCCTTCTTGCAATCTTTACAAATGTGACCGAATTCACCACAATTCCAACATTTTTCCTTGGAATTCTCACTAGGAGACCTAGATCTTGATGGATACTTTGACTTATATTTCTTTTCTTTCAAGTTTTGCCTCTCTCCTTTGGTTTTACATGAACAACAAGGGCTTGCTTGGCCATCTTAGAAGAATTCCTTCACATCTCTTTAGATAAAAATGAGGCAACCACCTCATTCATCTTGCAGGTGGAAGTAGTGCTTCCAATAGCTATCACTAGATGATCCCAAGAATCTGACAACAAACAAAAAATGAGCATACAACGGTCTTGTTCATCAATATTGTCTCCAACGGAACTCAATTGAGCAATCAACATGTTGAATGCATTTATATGGACTTCCATGAATCCTCCATCTTCCATTTTTAGAGAATACATCTTATTTCTTAGGAAAAAGGTTATTTACCAGGATTTAGCTTGATAGAAATCAGTAAGCTTCTACCAAAAAGAAGTAGAAATCTTCTCTTCATGGACATTTAGGAGGACAAAATTAGCAAAAAAGAGTCTTATAAGACCCTTGGTTTTTTTATCTTCTTGTTTCATGCCTGTTGGTTTAGTTCTAGAAATAGTATCCCATAGATCATAATCTACAAGCATGTCTTCCATTTTGAGCTTCCAAAGTTCAAAATTATTGCCATTAAACTTCTTCATCTCAATCATCCTAGATGTGCTTGCCATCTCTTTCCTACAACAAGGTCAGGAAATATACTTCTACAAAACTCCTACTGAAACAAAGATCAACTCAAAAAAACCTTCTAACCCAACAAAGGAATCAAGGCTGGCTAGGCTCTGCTACCAAGTAAAAGGAAGCCAGGTGAGTTGAAATAACTTCCTACACTAATCTAAGTAGGGGAGAGTTACAAAATTTTTCCTTTTAGCACCTTATACAGTTACAATGAGAGAAACACATCGAGAAGATAATAAAACATCAAGTACACAAATACAAAAAAAACTAGATATATGTGGGGAAAACCCTTTCAGGTAAAAAACACCACCCTCCAAAAGCACAATACTATTATATTACTTCAAATAATATTACAATACTACCCCAAGTACAAATCTTTCTTCAACAAGTGTTTCATCACAAACACCTATTCCAAAGTGATACCGACATCACTTCGTTACCTACAAACAAACTATGCATTCTACAATGCAAGACACTCAATATATAGAGAGATGCAATATTGAAGAAGCATCTAGAAGGAGAGGGGCATCCAAATCCACATGGCACAATATCCCATGCCATAAACATGCATTTGGACACATGTACAACATTCCCTTACACCCCTTACAAGTGTCATTACATGCAATATTATTTCTCCAAGCTTTGGTGATTAGAATATGCTAAAAATAGGTTGTGACAAATTCCTTACAACTTTCATAAAAATTTTCATACTTACAACACTTACAATTGTAAGAGAATTTGTCATAAATGATGAAATGCTTGATTTTCTTACACCTTGTCATAACCCATCTAACTTCCTCCATGCATAAATATGCCTTATGACGCATCATTGAATTTATCATAGGTCAAAGATTCCAAATTGGGATGCCTATGTCCACTTGGGATAAGTATGTGTCATCCAATCACTTCCAATGGGGATGCCACCTAGCCAGTGGGTCCCAAATTACGACATGACACCATAGGCAATTAAATCATATAAATAAATACAATATACATTAAATTAAATCAATATTAGGACTCTAAAGTTGAGACACCTTAAACCCAGCACTATGTTGTAACTAGCTATACATACAATATAATTTGGTTGTTCAAACTATTATTAATACAAATAATACGTGTTTTAAATTTCCTATTGCCACTATTTGACCCATCATGATCATGCATTCACCCTTTAAATTTATATTATATTGATATATATTACATTATGTTTATATAACCTTTCATTTATTCCTCATATTATTATAGCCACTTCTAAATTATACTTTATGAAGAGAAAAATAAAAATCATTATCAATTATACTAATTCCAAAATTATCACTCTACATGGTTTAAATCCAACACTAAAATAATTAATCAAATCATAAACTTAGATGTCAAAGTTAAAGTTTGCAACAATATTTTCACAATTTCCCTCAAAATTGGACAAATCAAGTAAATAGACATGCCTAGATGTAGAAAAGTATCTTCACTCTTTTATTATGCTTCTTTCCTCTTCAATTTTTAATGTTCAATCTTTTGCATCTCTCCACTATTTATAACTATAAAAGACTCTTTTTCTTTCTTTTATTTTAAAATTTCTTATTTTATTCTTTCTTTTCTTTATTTAATTTTTAAAATTAGTCAACAAGATCATGCAAACTAATGAAATAATTATTTAACATGCAATTTCATACAAAATATTAAAGTAAAATTATTATTTAATGTTATCCTCATGCAAAATACCTATATACTAGCACTTGCATCTAAAAGAGGTTCAAGGATTATGCCCAAAGAAAACTATATGTATGTTAATATGTTAGAGAGTATGTGTTTGTGCATGGATTTGTTCCTAATTCTAGTTGCATGTGGTTGGATTAAAACATAAAGCAATGCAAATGAAAAAAGAAAGTTGCCATCAAATTGACAAAAGACATTGCAAATATAAATAGAATGTTTCCATCCAGTTGTCAAAATAGTATTTATCTGAATTTTATGTGACAAGTGAGATTTTGGAGGCTTTTACCATTAAATGGTAGCTGGTTTACCATTAAAAACGACACTAAAACTTGTTTTCCGATGACTAAATAGTGGTTTGCAAGTGTGAGACTTGTTTTAGGTTCAAATCTCATACTATATGTAGCCTATGAGCTAAAAATTAAGGATAATATCAAGTTAAGAACAATAACTATTGTTTAATGTTATCCACATGCAAAACACTAACATGAATTTGAAGATAAATATCATATTAAAAACAAATTAATTTTATCCTCCTTAAAATACTTTTTCTTAAATTTAAATCTTATTATTTTAAATTTATTTTATTTTATATGAATAAATGTATTTTAGTTATCATTATTATTATCACATTTTGAATATTCAATTAATAAATTTTTCATAATTTCTTGGAACATTAATTATAAGTTTTAAAAATTTCAAAGGGGCCAATGACATAGTGAGTTAGTAAGAGATATATTTCATGAAAGATTTTGGACACAAATTTGAAAGGTTTCTTCAATGCCATCACAACTTATTCTAATTTCTAGTTTTCTCGTATTAACAATCAAAATAAAATTTATGCATTTAGTTAAAAAAAATTGTCTTAAAATAAAATACCTTAAAACTTTATCATAACTATAAATAAAATTAAAAAAAATTGTATTGATCTATTACAAAACAATATTTAAGAAAGATAAAAACACAAAGATACAAACCAAAATCAACCTCTCCTCAATCTCCAAAACCAACCTGCTCACTCACTTTCCAAAATGCTCACTCACTCTCTAAAAATTCTCCAATATTAATTAGAGAAATTTAAGATGTGACAATGCTGATGAAAAATATTACTTGACGCTCTTTGAGGATTTTTAAAAAGAACAAATAGCAAGCGCATGGAAGCTCTGCTTTACCCATATTCCTCAGGAATCCAACATTAAATAAAGCCATAATTGGAAGTCAAAGTGTCTCTGATTTAAAATCTCATAGATAAATGGTGTGATTGCTGTATCTTCAAGTCATAGTGTCTTATTGAGATAAAATATCATAGATAAACCAAAGAGAACAGCTCACAGATAAGCGTTGATTGCTATCTTGCAACATCCTAATACTTCCCAAGATTCTACGTTATTTCTTGGAATGAAGAGCTCATAGGGAATGATCAAAAGCGTGAGCAGGTTACTAATTGACTTAGTTTACCTCTGGAAGGCCTATTACCATATAAAAGAAAGTAGACCCAGAGGTTCCCATAATCATCTTTGTTATCTGATCAATCAATGTATTCCACAATATCTATGGCGGCCTACAGGCAGGGCCATGCAGCGGCAAGAAATGGCATGGCTCAACAACAGGCCCCACTTCTGTTTCCACCGCCTGCGGATCCTTACTCTGCCTATCTCTTACTTGATGATGAGAATGGTGACTCTGCATCTGCCTCCTGCTGTGGGGGATTCTGCCCAAATTACCTGCGAGAACTGCCATTTCCACAAGACAAATGCTTAACAATCGAATACGGCGATGAATTCATCAGAGTGTATTTGTTCCTGTTTTGGGCCAACCCATCTCCTCCCATTGCTACTATGTCGTGGGAGCTGAGGGCAAGCACAAGGGGTAAAAACATCACCTAATTTTATATGATTTATTCTCTGTCGAGACTTTTTCCTCTGCGTTTTTCTTATACAATTTATGTAGCAATATTTATGTATTAACAATGACATTGAAAGTTATGCCATCATCTAATATCCTTGCATTATGTATTGCTTAGAGTATTGAATCTGTATTTATGGGTAAATATCAATCATATGAATACCTACTTACCTGATTGTATGTTGATGGTGTTGGCAGACTAGTGGAAACATGCTCTACTGAAGAAGACATGTCGACACTTAGCTGTTGTAGATGTGTGAAAGACATTCGACCTAGACCTTTGCAACCCACCAACTCATATCAACATATGCAGATAATCTCCTCGAGAAAGTCGAGATTCAAAACAAAGTGTGTAGCTACTGATGGTTTCCCCCCTCTGTTTTTGCGTAGGAAGGGTTGGAGTGTTGTAGCCAAAGACTTGCGTGGCAAACATGGCAGACTTGCACATGTTGGAGGGGAAAATGCTGACCTCAGGAGACAATCTCCCCCATTTGATTTCTCTTTGTTACAGAGAATTTCCCCTGTTGTTCGAGTTGGGGAGTGGTACTGTCCCTTTATCTTTATCAGTGAATTGGGTACGAGATTCGAGGATCCTAAGATTCAGCTCACGGAGTGTCCCTTCTACAAAATGGATCTAGAAAAGTTCTGGGAAGAGATATACTCTACTCAAGGTATGACAGAAAAATATGTTGATGTGGACAAAACCTTAAGGGTAGAAGAAGGGCTATTGTTTGGAGAAGAGGTAACTGAGGAAATTATAGATAATGATGGAAGTGTTCTGTTGAAAGGTGCGGGGAAGCAATCAGGAGAGGCTACTGGTGTGAAACTTAGCTGGCCCATCATTGCCAAAATGAAGGCGGATCAAGATAGATATGAATTAGGACAAGGTGGAAGAGATGTAAGGGTGAAGAAATCATTTAGTGCCAGTGGAATGGAAAGAAAATTTGCCTGCTATGTTGTTGTGGAAAAATACGTGTTGAAAAGAATGGACGGGAGCATTGCCCTAACTTATTCATTCAGAAATTCTAACCAAATCGAGGGGAAGTGGGAAGTATGAGGGGCAAAACTTAATTGTTATTATGTTCTTCTATTTTGTTAGAGATAATTTATTTTTACACTCCAAGGAACTATGCCATTTCATCAATCTTACAGCCTGCATAGATGGGAAGTTTATTCCTTGAAAGGGAAGATCACATCTAATATATGACTGCCAGTCTTTTCGTTAAAGGTATTGAATTGTCTTTGTTTGAAAACCTAAATATGCGATTTCTATTTTTTGGGTATCAAGTATGTATATGGTAACTCTTTACAAATCAGATTTAAAATATTGATGATAGGAAATAGAAGGCATCTAAATAGTGTAACATATAAGTTTGGATAAAAACATTCATATTAGATTTTTTCTACAAATAATTTGATTTTAGAATTTTAATTTGGTTTTGGTTAAGTTTTTCATATAATACATATATTTCTATTTATTTTGTTTATAAGTTTCTTTTTATTTATTATACTAGTTTTTATCTTTAGTTTTATTATCCTTTGATATTTTTTTATAAACATTAATAATCATTTTATTTCATCTCTATATATAAAAGGGGTCTTTGTTAAACTTAAATTTACATCTTAACTCATCACACACACACCCTATCATGCAACACATTGGTCTGATTTATATTCTCTCATCTCTTAAAGGTATTTGTTCTACCTTATCATGGATCAATCATTCATTAATTTATTGATGGCAATGTACAACCAAATCAAGTCTAGTAGTTCATTGAAGACATAATTGACACTATCTTCTCTTTTCATTGTCAAGACCCCATCTCAAAAGGATATCTTGCTTGAAGGAGATAATATACAATGATAATTTAACTTTTAAATAATATTAAATATTTAATTTAAATTGTGCTACAATAAACCTTTCTTATCATGGCACATAATAATAATAATAATAATAATAATAATAATAATAAAACTAATAAAAATATAGATAAAAATAAAATGACAAAAAATTGCCAATTGTCATGCTAGAAAAAGAAAAAACTTAAATGTGAATGAAGACAATTTTTCTATGGAAGGAGATGGATTAATGGCTTGAATATCGACACCTCAAGAAAGGAAAGGCACTTGTCACACCAGTATGAAGTCATGATACGTCCCTTATACACATTGATTATGTTTGGAGTAAAGGACTTAAAAAAGTGGAAAGTGGTAAACCAAAGAAGGAGCAAGTGGAGGAGCAAGAGTGTCGAAGTGGTAGATTAAGGGAGACAATAGAATAGAGAAACAAAAAGGAGTTGCACAATCAAGTATTAATTCTTACCAAGTGATATTGTTGCCTTCTCTAGTTGTTTGTGAGATGTGTAGGAAAAGAGTTAATAAGAATTTCTAATAAGAAAAATACACAAATGAACCCCATTTTCTTGTTTTTTGATAAAATATTATCTCTCTCACCCATGCTTTATGTAGTAGAGCTATGTAGAAAGAAAAAAGAGAGAGGAAGGCATAGGAAAGGCATGCAAGTTTGAAAAAATGCCTCGCATTTTTATATGACCTCATAGAATGCAATGGGGGTAGAATAAAGTTCAAATGGTTTTGTTGAAAAGGCTTTAAAAAGTTATGAGTAATACAAAGCAACATCCTCCCTACCGTGGGTTTGAATTAGAGCTTTCTAAGACGGTATGGATTCCCATCAAATCTTATTTGAAAATGGATTTTTTATATGTTAGATTTTGTAATTATAAATGTTGCTTCTTATCACAAAATTCTCTAAACTTACATGTATCATTCAATAAAGAAGAAATTTTGCATAAACTATTTCTTGAAGATTTTAACTTGTGATTAATACTCCTTGTAGCATATATTAGGTAAATAAGATTTGAAATTATGTGTATTTTCCAAATGCCTCATGTTAGGGAGAAAACATAGTTGATTCTTAATGTTGAATATTATATATCTTTGCCTTCATATTCAAGGAGAAAAATTATGTGCAAGAATGGAATACATTTACTTTGTTAAAACACTTATACTATGGTATATATTATTATTTATACTAATAGAAATCATATACCTTCCTATATATCAACATGTATATTGTTAGATTTCATATATGAAGTAGTATATATTGTTATTTAATATTGATAAAAAATAATTTGCATGATTTCTTGTTACTATTAATGTTATAGGTGGTGTGAACCACTTGAAGGAATTGGTAACTAAAGCACACTTGATACCTATGATAACCCAGCCTAAGGGCTTTGTATGAGGCATTTCATAATGGAATAGCCCATCCTTTATATTTTGGATCTATTAGAAACTTGGATTAATATATTTTATGCCTTAAAACCAAAATGATTTAATGGGATAATATTGTCACTAATTTTTTAATAATATACTTATTAATAAATGTCACTTAGATTGTGTTGAATAGGGTTATTATTATTTATTATAATGTGACCTAGTTATGATACTAAGGTATAGAAGATGATGATGTATAGGTTAAACTTGAGTTTCAACTTTAGAATTATGGTAGACCTTTAAGCATGTAAGGTGGAACCCAATAGACTGCAGTAAGGCTCCATTAACCATAATATGAAGGGATTGAAGAAAGGAACCTCCTTATGGGCTAACTTGACATACTAGGATTGAAGTATAATATCACTTAGATAGTATCTTTGTAGTAATGACGAGTAGAAAGGAAAAATTATACCATCACAATATACTGTGTATTAATGTTTTAAATTTTGGGTTATGAATAAACTTGTTGACTATCATTATCCTATATAATAGTAATAAACAACTTTACTTCAAATAATATCATTGCTATGATATTACACTAAATGATTATTGATGTGATTAGGGTTAGGATTATGGAAGTCAATTTTATATAAAAATATTAATTATATCATTAATAACCATTGCTAGGCATGATAGAGGTGTAAGAATCTTTGGGTGTTAGGTAATGATATACAAGGGATGAAAAGGTAAATAATTAGGAAACCATGTGATGTATTTAAATCAATATGAATTATTAATTGAATTAATACTTTGTGCCCTTATGGTCTTTATCCCTAAAATAATATTGAACTAAGAAGCATTTATAAATATTGGGTACTAAATTATGAGGATTTTCCATCAAGTTTAAATACCTTGAATCTATATTATAGTTGTATTAGGTTGCTTTCTATTTAGGTAAGTGCACCAAGTTGTGACACAAAAATGGCTCTTAAGATGCCACTTTTCTTTTCTAAAAACAATAAAGTCGGTTGTTCACAAGAAAATGAATATAGTTACGTTCAAATTTTGAAGATGCAACAAGAACAAGAGTTGAAGTGCTCCGAGTCTACTTTTTAAGCTACTATTTTTTTTTAAAATAATGAAGACTAAGGGTTTCAAAAATGGGGGTTGCCAAAAGTGGTCCTATTTTTATAAAAAACAACATAGCATTTGTTGTGGCCTCCCTTTTTCGTTAACATTTTTTTTTTGAATTTCAAAAATTTGAATGGTGAGAAATTATCTAACACCATGTACTTTATCCTAGTTCTTTTGGCTAATTTTTAATGAATATATAATATTTTAGAAATTTTTGAAGTGGACACATCTTGAAAAACTAAAATTTGAGTGTACTCCCTACTAAATTTTTTGAAAACTAATAAAAAATTAACTTTTTTTTGCATTACATGTAGAATGGAGTCTAGTTTATAAAAATGTAATTTGTTTTAAAATTTGATGAATGAGTAAAAATCTATACTAAAACTAGCACATGTTATTTTTGACAAAAAAATGGAGGCACTAACAAGAGAAGTTATGGATGGAAACCTTAACATAATCAAAATGTTCAAAAAATTATATTGTTACATAGGTAAGAGAAAGCCTAGCTTCATCACAATTTTTTTATAAAATTGCATTGAAATACGTACAAACTTGATGGTTAGCACGACCAAAAATATGTGAAATTTTGTTACCCTTTTAGAAAAGCATGTCCTTGGCATGAAATGGTCATCCAAACCTTTGGGTTGGATTCCCAAGGAAAAATCCAAACCTTTGGTCTGGTATTTCCCAATGCAACTCATTTGGAAAGTGCCAAATTTGGCACTTGCCAAATGTAATGCAACATTTGGTGAGCGCCAATTTTGGCACTCCAAATTTTGTGTTCTCCAAATTTATCACTTGCCAAATGTATTGTATTGATAAAAACACCAACTTCATTGCTTTCTATTTATCTCTCACTATCCTACTTTGATAAGGCTTAAAGTTTATGATTTATGATCGATATGGATAGTCGAGGTTTTACCTTTTTGTCCCTCCTTGTCTCTTTCCCTCTTAACCTTCATACCTACCCTATTCTCTCTCAACCCTCTCTAGGTCTCTCCCCCCATCTATACCTTTCCTTCCCTTATTAACCTCATCTCCATCCTTGCTTCCTTACCTCTCTCTTCTTCTATCTCCCTTTGTTACTATTTCTCACCCATTTCTCTCTTTTCTCTTGATTACTACACCTCCCTCTCAACCTCTCTCTCACCATATCCAAATCTCTCCCTCCTTGTCTCATAACCAACCTCTCTCCCCCTCTATCTTTCACCTCTTTCTTCTCTCTCTCTCCCATTTCCAAGTCTCTCCAACCTTGTCTCATTACCCACCTCTCTCCCCCCTCTATCTCTCATCTCTTTCATTTTCTCATCTTCCCCCTACCTCCCATTTCTAGGTCATCACCTCTTTATCTCCTCCTCCCTATGTCTCTCACTCCCTCTATGTTAACCTCTCCCTCCATCACTTGTTACTCATCTATCATACTTCCCTTTCACTCTCCCTCTCTTCTCTCTCTCTCCCCTCTCTAGGTCTCTCCCAATCTCTCTCCCTATATCTCCCTCTCTATGTTGCCTTCTTTCCTTACCCCCATCTATATCCTTTCCTCCCTACCTCTCTCTTATTCTCTCTCCTTCTATTATTTTTTCTTTCCCATCAATCTCCTTTATCTCGATCACTACCTCTTCCTCCCACTCTCTCTCTTCCTATCTCCATGAATCTCCCTCCTTCCCTCTTTACCTCTCCACCTTTCCCTCCTTGTCTCATTACCCACCCCTCTTCCAAGCTCTCTACCTTTCCTTCCCTCCCTAGGGTTTAATTGTTGAGGGTTGAGGGATTAGGGTTGAGGCTTGATATTTTAAGGGTTTAGGGTTGATTGTTTAATGTATAAAATTGAGGGTTGAGGGAATAGGGTTTAAGGGTTTAAGGGTTTAGGGGTTAAGGGTTTAAGGGTTGAGGGTTGAGAGATTAGGGTTTAAGGGTTGAGGGTTGAGGGATTATGGTTTAAGGTATAGGGTCGAGGATCGAGGGTTGAGGATTTAAGGGTTTAGGGTTTAAGGGTTGAGGCATAAGTGTTGAGGGTTTAAGGTTTGAGGGTTGATGGTTGAGGCTTTAAGGGTGTATAGTTGAGGGATTAGGGTTTAAGGGTTGAGGGTTGAGGGATTAGGGTTTAAGGTATAGGCTTGAGGGATTAGGGTTGAGGGTTGAGGTTGAGAGTTTATGGGTTTAAGGGTTGAGGGTTGACAGATAAGGGATTATGGGTTGAGGGTTGAGGGATTATGTTTTAAGGACTGAGGGTTGAGGGATTATGGTCTAAGGGTATAGGGTTGAGGTATTATGTTTTAAGGTTTGAGGGTTAAAAAATTATTGTTTAAGAGTTGAGAGTTTAAAGGTTGACGGTTGACAAGATTAAGGGTTGAGGGTTTAACAACTTAAGGGTTTAGGTTTTAAGGGTTGAGGCTTGAGGCTTGAAGGTTTAAAGGTTGAGGGTTTAAGGGTTGAGTTGTTAAGGTATGACAGTTGAGGGTAGAAGGATTAAGGGTTGATAGTTGAGGGATGAGGGCTTAAGGGTTAAGGATTGAGGGATTAGGGTTTAGGGGTTGAGGGTTGAAGGATGAGGGTTTAAGGGTTGAGGATTGAGGGATTAGGGCTTAAGGGTTGAGGGTTTTGAGGGTTATAGGATTGAGGGATTAGGTTTTAAGGGTTGAGGGTTGAGGTTAAAGAGTTGAGGGTTGAAGGTTGAGGGTTATAGGATTGAGGGATTAGGGTTTAAGGGTTTAGGGAGTAAGGGTTTAAGGGTTGAGGGTTGATGGATTAGGGTTTAAGGGTTGAGGGTTGAAGGATGAGGGTTTAAGGGTTGAGGATTGAGGGATTAGGGTTTAGGGTTGAGGGTTGAAGTTTGAGGGTTATAGGATTAAGCGATTATGGTTTAAGGGTTGAGAGTTGATGTTAAAGGGTTAAGGGTTAAATGGTTGAGGGTTGAAGTTTGAGGGTTGAAGGTTGATGGTTATAATATTTAGGGATTAGGGTTTAATGGTTTAGGGATTAAGGGTTGAGGGTTGAGGGTTGAACAATTAGGGTCTAAGGTATAGAGTTGAGGGAATAGGGTTGAGGGTTGAAGGTTTAAGGGTTTAAGAGTTTAGGGGTTGATGGTTGAGGGTTGAGGGTATAGGTATAAGGATTAGGGTTTAAGGGTTGATGGTTGAGGGATTAGGGTTGAGGGATGAGGGTTGAGGTTTTTAGGGTTGAGGGTTGAGGAATTAAGGATATAGGGTTTAAGGGTTGAGGGTTGAGGGATGAGGGTTATTGGATTGAGGGATTAGGGTTTAAGCATTGAGGGTTGAGGGTTGAGAGTTGATGGTTAAGGGTTGAGGGTTAAAGGGTTGAGGGTTGAAATTTAAGGATTGAAGTTTGAGGGTTGAAGGTTGAGGGTTATAGGATTGAGGGATTAGGGTTTACGGGTTTAGGGATTAAGGTTTTAAGGGTTGAGGGTTGAGGGATTAGGGTTTAAGGGTTGAGGGTTTAAGGATGAGGGTTTAGGGGTTGGTGATTGAGGGATTAGGGTTTAGGTTTGAGGGTTGAAGTTTGAGGGTTATAGGATTGAGGGATTAGGGTTGAGGTTAACGGGTTGAGGGTTAAAAGCTTGAGGGTTGAAGTTTGAGGATTAAAGGTTGAGGGTTATAGGATTGAGGGATTAGGGTTTAAGGGTTTAGAGATTAAGGGTTGAGGGATTAGGGTTTGAGGGTTGAGGGTTGAGGGTCTAAGGTAAAGAGTTGAGAGATTAGGGTTGAAAATTGAGGGTTGAGGGTTTAAGGGTTTAAGTTTCTAGGGTTAGAGGGTTGAGTGTTGAGGGATTACAGTTGATGGTATAGGTATATTAACACATGAAATCAACCATCAACATCACATAGCACATGAAAACCAAATTTTTACATGGAAAATCCAAAAAAAGGGAAAAACCATGGTGAGGATTAGCTCACAATACATTATAACTAGTTATAAGATATTATAGAATTTTTCATTATAGGTGGACTCACTATCCTAGTGGACTCAATGGTCATAGATAGAAGAAAATATAGAAGAGAGTGGTGGAACATAGTCATTATTTGAACTATTACAATTACATCTACAATATGCATGAATATAGCTCCACTGAAGCTTAATAAGCAAAGTCAACACACTTCATTACTCTTCTCTAACACTCTACTCTAACACTCTATGCTTGCATCACATTCACACAATTCACATCCACTATGGTTTTTTTTCTTTAACACACCATATCCAACATCGAAATGAATTCATACTTATACATATTTCATCCCAACATCAATTAGGTCAGCTTAATCAGATGTATTATGTAAAATATGACTTGTCGGAACAAAAAATAATTTACACCACAAGCAAAGCTTGTAACGAACTCAAATAGGTTGGCATGGACCTATATTATTTCCCACATAATGCATCAACACTTATTTAAACTCCATAATAGTCATATCATATTAGGTCAGCATAGGTCGTGACCTAACATCAAAATTCACCAATTGTTCAACCAAAAACAAACATGTGGACCTAAAAAATTCATGCCCGTTGGAATTTAGATACATATGTGTAATATAGGGGAATTCACTACTCACGAGTTCTCTTCGTTCAAAGATCCTTATGGGGTGAACTACCCTATACTACCTCAATGGAACAACAACGAGAGTTTCAGAATCTGAAAGAGCAGGTCACAAGGATTCTTTGGACAAACCAAAAAACTCTCAGCCAAAGGATGTCAACGTAGAATACAAATGGTAGCATGACACGCTGGAGTCCTAGAGGTGCACTAGTGTCTTTTAGGGACTAGAGAGTGAGAATGTCTCAAAAAATGGCTAAGTGATGACTAGCAATATGATTACTAAGAATTGACAGAATGCGATAAAGTAGTAGAGCTAAAGTGAAGTAAAGACTAACTTATTAAATATAAGGAGTGGAAAGGAAGGGAATACTTACAACTGTGCAAGTGATGAAGCTTCCAGCTTGTCAGTGTCTTCAATACCTATACACAAGAGGAAGAGAGAAATTATTGGGTGGTTGTATAGGGGCATGCCTCAGTCAGACCCTGTTTTGGTGTTCCCACCTCCACAGATAGTCAGATAGATAGAGAGAAAAGAAAAAATGAAGTAAAGAGCACTAAAGCACTACAAAATAGTGCTATGCTACTCAACCAAGTAAATAGGAGAGTAGTGAAAGCTTACCACCTCCACCAAGAGAACTCAAGGTTGCTTGGGGGAGAAAATGAGAGGAACTCAAGCCTCTGTTGCAATGGTGTTTTGTTCCACACTTGCTCTACTGAAGTGGTGGAGTGTTGATGTTGTTGTTGTGAAGTGTAAAGTGTATTACTAGAATGCTTAGAGCTATCAAGAGTGAGCTCAATGCTTGGAAGAGGATTGTGAAGCTTGTGAATGAGGTCCAGAAGTGGTGAAGAGGCATGTAGAAGATGGAATGCTTGTTCAAGGAGTGAATATGAAGAAGAGATGAAGAGAAATGACCATATTCATGTTGGTCGATCAAGGAGGGCATTAAAAAATGACCCCTAATGGGAAGTGTAACACCTCTACAGGCTCTAGACACGAGAATCTGTCAGGGAAATAAGCGCATCGCGTGAACATCTATGCACCGTGTAGGCATCCTTGACAAAAACGCCTCCACTGACGCTCAAAATAGGTGCCAAGTGTGATGCAAGTAGTAGGATTAGGTGGAATTAAGCCTCTGAACTTGGTTTTCTAAGGTGGACAAAGGAAAAAAGGGGAATTTCACATAGGGTGAAAATTTTCTCTTATACATTTTTCCCCCACTTTAGCGAGCACGAACACTGATGAGTGCTCGATAAAGTAGATCAAGAAAGATTAAGGTTAGAAATGTATACCTAAACTATCAAGGAAGTAAATAATACATTAGACAAGAAGAACCTGTAACATATAGCAACATTAGAGCATAAAAAGCTAAAGGATTTGAGTCAGCAAACTAAAGAGACCTCGATGTAAAAGGTTGTTTCAATACTATGTGTCATCCCCAAATTAAGAAATTACGCATAGAAGAGTTCTAAGGTGAAGAGGGGAAGGGCGTATACTCAAGATGAAGAAGATGTATGTATTCAATCTAGTATATGCAAGATGAGAAGAGAAAGATAGAAATGAACAAGGCACGTGGTGAAAGAAAAACCCGCTCAGGAGTAGAACCCGCACCACAAAAGAGGTGATAAAAGCAGTCCCTGCTCAAGGAGGAAAACTTGTATCACAAAAGAGGTGATAAAAGAAAACCTCAATCGTGGAGGAGAACCTGTATCACCAATTAAAAGCGCGTGGTGAAAGAAAAACCCACTCAGGAGTAGAACCCGCACCACAAAAGAGAGTGATAAAAGCAATCCTCGATCAAGGAGGAAAACCCATATCACCCAATGCAAAGGAGCTCTACAGGTTCTTGTTCCTGTAGAGGGGAATCCCCCAAGATCTCTCACATGGAGGAAACCTAGGAAAGAGGACTCCGCAGAGCTAGGAAGTGGCGACATGTCTACCTACGGGTAGAGCATGTCAAAAGCGGCGACACGTCTACTCGCAGATAGAGCATGTCTAAAGCAGTGAAACGTCTACCTACAGATACAAAGTGTCTAAAGTGGTGACATGTCTACCAATAGATGGAGTGTGTCTAAAGTGGAAACATGTCTATCCATAGATAGAACATGTCTAAAGCAGTGACACATCTACCCATATATAAATCATGTCAAAAAGCGGCCAGTCACGCAAACCTTGGAACTTTCAAAGGGGTCCCTTAGGAACCCTTCAAAAGGAGAAGGGTCCACTTAAGGGACATGCTATTTGAAAAGTGAGGTCTAATCAAGCTACCCCCAAGCTAGATGTGAAAGAATCCATTTGAGATAAATATTTTCAAAGGGGTTCCCTTGGGAACCCGGTGTAAGAAAAAGAGAGTCCACTCAAGGGATGCACTGTTTGAAAAGCGAGGTCTAGTTAGGCTACCCCCAAGCTAGACGCCATAGAATTTGTTTATAATAAAATATTTCAAAGAGGTCCCTTGAGAAACCTTCAAAAGAGAAAAGGGGTCCACACAAGGGACGCTTCATCTGAAAGATATATATATATATAGAGAGAGAGAGGGGGTCCTTAAGAAGGACACACATCTCCAAAGTGAGCTATCACTGCCCCCAACATATAGGGGAGGATAACCATGCAATATTCTTAAGATATGATAGAGGTAAACCTCAATATCACTTTTCGTGTGAAGAAGAGGTAGGTGCATCAATCAAACAGGAGTTTGATGGCACCTGAATCATAGAGCCATTGTATTTTATCTTTCAAGGCCTTACATTCACTAGTGGAATGACCCAAAACTTGATGGTATGTGTAGAAATAATATCATGTTCATGATATTTCTTGCATGTAGGAGAAGGAAGAGTGATTAAGTGGGATTTTAGAAGCCTCAACAAAATACACTCTTGCTCAAATAAAGGATGAGGAGTAGGAAGAAAACCTTTCTCTTGTGGAGAAAGGGTTGAATGCTTACAAGAAGAAGACATGAAGGTAGCAAACAGTGGAGGATCTATACAGAGAGTATTATTTTGGAAAAGGGGATCATACTCCTCTATGAGATCACCATCATATTTCTTAACAAGACTACTAGCATTAACATCCTTAACATAAGTGTGATTTTCTTCCTCAGAAGGAGGATCAACACCAAGAACATTACAATTTACATTCACCTTACCCCACGATACAAAAGAGTAGGAATCTTCGATAGCGGGTGCGGATGATGTTGTTAGAAGGTCTAAGCAGATCGGGTCGACTTTATATTCCTAGATGAAAGAGTTTGTAAATTATAGAGGAACCCAATCGTCACCAAGACAAGAATTCATTTGAGAAGAGGTAGAAGGAGCACACTTAGGACCCCTTGCTTTAGAAGGATCTTCTTCAAGGAAATTTATGTCAAGAGTATCCTTTGTAGTAGATACTGTTGGAGTAAACATCGACATAGTGGAAGATACTAAAGGAATAAGAGTAGGCACAACCGAAGCATGACCAACAACTTCCATTTCACATAAGTGCATAGCATCAAGTTCATCCTTGACTGTGACTAATTTATTGTTACAAATGAATTTAATTGATTTATGCAAGGTAGATAGGATTGTTCCCATAGCATGAATCCACAATCTACCAAGAAGAAGGTTATATGGTAACTTTTTTTCCATAACATTCACAAGGGTAGGTATGGTAATGGGTCCAAGCTACAAAGGTAATACTATTGTACCTAGAGCCTGTCGCACAACATTATCAAACCCATGAATAACAACCGAAGAAGTATTAATAAAAGATGAGTCAATATTAATCTTAGGAAATAGATCAATGCTACATACATTGACACTAAATCAATGTCAGTGACAGTATGTCTAATACCAATTTTATTAATATTAACTATAATCATTAGAGGGTCTGATTGCTTCTGTACTTCCAAAGGCAGGAGCTCTTGCGAATAGAACATGATATTTGGTGAATCTACACAAATATAGTATATCAACGCATTAGCATCCATTGGCCTGATGAAAGAAGGCAAGAGGTTCTTTTGCAAAGCTTCTTGAAGCATACCTTGATAAACCAAAACAGACCGAAGCAAGTCCCACAGTGAGATCTTATCTAGAGTAACCTAAGGTTGCTCGACAAGATCACAATCACTAGGTGCTTTAGTTGTAAGTTCAAGAGCTAAAGGAAGACCTAGTTGTTTATTCATTCTATTCTCATATGTATGGGATACCGCTCTATAAGAGGGAGCCTTAGAAAGATAAGGAGAGTTAATATCAAATGGAACAACATCAATAGAACAAACCCTTTTAGGAGAAGAACTACCTAGAGTCATGTAAATGATCGATCTCTTAGGCCTTTGAGGGGTAGTAGAAACATAGATCACATTTACTGAATCATCACAACTAGTAGAGAAATTATTTGAATACATATTCTCAACATCAATGGGTGAAGCCAAAATAGTGGTTTACAATTGAACTGAGGAAGGAAAACTCACAGAAAATGAATGCATGGCAAAAAAATTAATTTTATGGGTTCGTACGAACCTATTGGTTTGACCGAGCCCATTAGGGGTTCGCTAGAACCTAGGTTCGAGTGAACCCTCCTATACTTTCCTACCAAAAAATCCATCAAAACCCCTTATACAAGGGGGGTTCAAATGAATCCTAGTTCAAGCGAATCCCTAGGGGTTTGCTCGAACCCCTAAGGGTTTGTTTGAATGACCTTTATTCCTCATCCCCTCCTTGAGACACATAAAAAACTTGAATTTTTCCACTTTGGAGCTCAGGTTGAGGATGAAAATGGAGGAATACTCACAAACCCAACTTGAATCAGTTAGTCCTTAAAATGAGCTATCCAACGAATATAATTTTAATATGTTTTGGTTTTATTATGTATTTGTGTTTTTAGTTTTATTAAACATAGGTTTTTCATCAAAAATGAAGGTTTTTGTTTTGCACATGTGGAAAAATAATAGATTATTAATTTTTTTTTTGAAAAATATGAGTGCACCAGATATTGAAGTCCTTGATCCAACAAAAAAAAAACAAAATTGAATTTTGATATATACAAAAGTTGTGTTATCTGATCCATGTCACGGAATTTGTAGTGGTTTAACTTCAAAACTTGATAAAAATATTCAATAAAAAACTATCAAATTGGAGAATTACTACTAGATATCAGAGTTGCAAATCTAAATTTGAAAGAATTATAATTTTATCCTTCATGGAAAAAATGTTATGCATTATACGGTGTGCGTCACTTTTTAAAAATGTTATTTTTTGAAAAAAACCAATTTTCGTGGGAGATGGAAAAAGAAGTGCAATCTAATTCCAAAAATTTTGAGAAAAATATTTTTAGAATCTAAAGACAAAATGTGACGAGACTCTAGTTTTTATCATCTTCAAATTCTTCATGGTTTAGCCGCTATTGGTGCTCGAATGTGAAGATTTAGTTTAAAAAAATAATTTCAGTGTCCAGTTTGGCCAAAAATTGTAAACCACTATTGTGGGATCACCCCAATCCAAATGGGATCACATGTGGAATAGTTATTTGAAGGAACATTCTTAACATCGATTCAGGGAGAATCAGATGTGGAATTAGGTTTATCATGCGCTAATGCAACATCTCTAGAAGAGAGTGCATCAGAATAAAGGTGAGACTCATCATTCACAAATGCAACATCCCTAGAAGAGAGTGCATTGGAATGAGGGGTAGATTCATTAGTCACAAATTCATCATCTCCACAAGAGTGTGCATTGGAATGAATAAAAGGTAGAGTAATATTAAGAAAGGTATCAATGATTTCATCTTCTTGTAACAAAATATCCTCTAAAGAAAGAGGAACTTTGTGAGAAGGATCAAAGATATTGAGTGACATGGGAAAATCCAAGTCACCATCATATGCATTAAATGGAATATCATTTAAATTTTTAAAAAATTAGATACAAAACTAATAAAAGAAGATATTAAATCCATTACAATTTTTTTTATATTCTCTATGTTCTAGTAATTCACGTTTTTCAGAGGTCTTCAAAGCAAAATTTGAGGTCAGAACTTGCGTCGGTCCCTAAAATTTGACTGCCAAAGGCACTAGTATTTTAGGGATTGAACTAGTTCTCTAGAAGACCTTTCCAATGGTGGAAAATATTTTGAATTCTGAGCACCAAGTCAAAATTTATGACCCCAACAAGTAGGGGTAAATAAATTCCTAGTTTTTCGGAGAACAATGTTCTTCACATTGGGTTCACCAAAATGTAATATAGGGGGGTTCACTACTCATGATTTCTCTTCATTCAGAGATCCTCACGAGGTGAACTGCTCTATACTACCTCAATGGAACAATAGCGAGAGTTTCAAAATATGAAAGAGTAGGTCATAGAGATTCTCTGGAAAAACTGACAAGCTCTCAGCCAAAGGACGTTAGCGTAGAATATAGACAATAGTGCGATGCGCTGGAGTCCCAGAGGTGCGATGACTTGTAGGGACCAGAGAGTGAGTATGTCTCAAAAAATGGCTAAGTGACAACTAGCAATCTTATTACTGAGAATTGATAGAATGCAATAAAGTAGTAGAACTGAAGTGAAGTAAAGAATAACTGATTAAAGATAAGGAGTGGAAAGGAAGGGAATACTTAGAACCGTGTGAGTGTCTTCAATACATGCACACAAAAGGAAGAGATAAATTGTTGGGTGGTTGTATAGGGGTCTGCCTCAGTCAGGCCCCATTTTAGTGTTCCCACTTCCATAGACAACCAAATAGATAGAGAGAAAAGAAAAAATGAAGTAAAGAGGACTAAAGCACTACAAAACAGTGTTATGCTACTCAACCAAGTAATAGAGGAGAGGAGTGAAAGCTTGTACCACCTCCACCAAGAGCACTCAAGGTTGCTTGGGGGAGAAAATGAGAGGAACTCAAGTCTTTGCTGCAATGGTGTTTTTTTCCACACTTGCTCTACTAAAGTGGTGGAGTGTTGATGTTGTTGTTGTGAAGTGTAAAGTGTATTGCTAGAATGCTTAGAGCTATCAAGAGTGAGCTCAATTCTTGGAAGAGGATTGTGAATCTTGTGAATGAGGTCCATAAGTGGTGAAGATATGTGTAGAAGATGGAATGCTTGTTCAAGGAGTGAATATGAAGAAGAGATGAAGAGAAACAACCATATTCAGGTCGGTCGACCGAGGAGAGCGTTACAAATTGACCCCCAATGGGAAGCATAATGCCTCTACAGGCTTCAAACGCGAGGATCTGTCAGGGACGTAAGCATGCCACACAGATGTCTACATGTTGCAGAGGCATCCTTGATAGAAACACCTCCACTGACACTCAAAATAGGTGCCAAGTGTGATGCAAGCAGTAGGCTTAGGTGGAATTAAGCCTCCAAACTTGGTTTTCTAAGGTGGACTAAAGAAAATAAGGGAATTGCACATAGGGTACAAATTCACTCTTATATAATAAGACACCTGAAAACATTCCCAAAAACCCACAAAACTAGATACCAATCCATGAGGAAGTGTAGACACACCGAAACATACACCCTATACTAGCAATCACAGTCAATGGAAAACTAGAATTTATGTCATTCATAACTTCTTCACTAGAAAATAAAATAATGTGAAAATTTGGATTTAGAATCCTCTAACATCCAATTTTTTTTTCTTAGAATCACAGAGCAAGATTTCTCAAGTCGGACCAAAATATTGGATGTCTTGAATACAAAATACCTATTTTGACACTTAGTCAATTTTTCACTACAACTGGTTATGTACTAAATCAAAACTTCTTGCAAATAAGAATTAGATTAACCATCTTCAATAATTCTCAATCTATACAAAATTATCTGCACAATGATCTTCATACTAGATCACAATGCTGGCATCAATGAAAACACTGTACTACATACAATGCAACTTGTATTCATATTTCATGCTCATGTTTTTGGTAAGTATATCAATGAAAAAATTCTTATTCTTCAAAAAATATCCCCCTTTTTCATTGATGGAAACATGCAAAACAGAAATGTCTCTCCAAAACTACTCTCCCCCTTTGGCATCAAGGGAAAAGGGAACATATATGTTATGTTCTTGTTCCCCCTTTAACATCACTCACAACTAGATTGTATACATACTTCCCCTGACAAATGTATATGCATGTAAGAATGAGAGTAAATTTTTTTTGACCAAATTCACTTAAGAGTGATATCCAACAATACCGAATTAAAACTTGTACTAGAAAACTATTTATAACATCCACATATATACACTAAAATGTGATCAATCAAATTGAAATGCATAAAAAGAAATATAATCAACTAGAAGAGATATTTGACCCCTGCTGAGCTTCTTAATATGTGATTGCCATTCCTTCTTCCCTTATTCACAACTCTTCTTGGCTAGGCCAAGCATGCGGCTTAGAGTCTCAAACTCCATAAGAAGTTCCTCACCATCATCTAGAGTGTTGGGTACCAGATATAACTTAGTTGCTTTTTCTACACTCAATAGGGCACTAGAGATAGGTATGAATTTGGTGTTTACCAAATCCCCAAGGTTGCTAAATTGAATTATTATCTTCTCCTTTTGAACTTGCAATTGGAAAATCTGCTCATGTAGATTCTCTATAACAGTCATAGTGCTCCCGTCTAGATCCTATGCTAGATCATAGGCACTAAATGCCTTATCAATTTGGGATTCAATTAAGTCCATCTCATCTTTTATGCTCTTGGTGGATCTTGGCCATTTCAGACAAAATTGAAACAACATTTTTGGCTTCCACCAAGAAATCTTGTACACCTTTAAGATTATCTTGAAATTTTTTGTGCGGAGGCACACTTCTTAGTTATGTCCATCAATCTCTTTTCATTCACCTTTTTATCTATTTCTTTCTCCAAATTTTCTTTGAATCCACTAGAATAATTTTTGAAAGAATCAAGCAAAAACTTTAAATTCTCCATACTAGGATAAAGAGCTATCAATACTTACTCTGGGTAGGCTCTATTGTAGAATCTTTATCGCCTCATCAATGAGTTCTACACTCTTCTAATGTGTATAATATTTGTTTTCGGGAAAATGCATGAAAAGAATCACCCAATGAATCTTGTGCAGTGGAGAGATTTTTTCCATATCAACCTATGCTTGTTGCATCGAAAGTTGAAGTAATTGGGTAGACACTACCGGTTGAAACTAAAGCTATGTTCTTAACAAAATTTTCAATGGATCTTTGGAGGAACCAAAAGATACACCTTGTACTAGCAATCACAGTCACTAGAAAATTGTAACTTCTATCATTCATAACTTCTTCACCAAAAAATAGATTAATATAAAAACTTGGATTTAGATTCCTCTAACATCCAACAAAATTTCCTTAGAACCACAAAGAAAGATTCCTCAAGGCGGACCAATGTGAACCAAAATACCGAATGTCTTGTACATAGAAATACATGTTTTGACACTTAGTAAATTTTTCACTATAACTAATTACACCGAATCAAACCTTCTTGCAAATAAGCATTAAATAACCATCTTCAATCATGCTCAAGCTATACAAAATGATTTGCATAATGATTTTCATACCAAATCACAGTGTTGACATCAATGACAACATTGTATTACATGTATTGTGTAACTTGTATTCATTGCTCATGCTCATGTTGTTGGTAAGTATATCAATGAAAAACTTTTTATTCTTCCAACAGGTATATCACATTTTGATACATGAAAAAGCAAACTAGTTAAATAAAATTCAATAAAAATGCATCTCAAGGTGACCTTACTTGTTGAAGAGGAACTATAAAGCTTCTAAATGTTGGGTTTATACAACCAATTGACTAATTTGAATGTATATCCAACATTGTTCCTATCAATAGAAAAATTAGTAGGTATTTGAATATGTATGGACTTCTGAGACATCAATAAGGCATGCCTAGAAGATAATACACAGTTCATTTGAATCCTAAAAAGAGTGTCTTTATTGCTACATCAAGATAATTGTTGGGATTTATCACATCTAGAAGAGGTATTAAAGTTGATCTAGTAAAAATCAAATCCATCGTAAAAGTTTTTCTTCCTAAAAACCTTAAACAACTACATAATTTATAAGGAGAAATTTAAGGCATCAAATTAATCAAATCTCACAACTTGTAGATAAATTTCAACCATTCATTCATCTATTAAAGGATATTATATTTCATTTGAGCATAAAATGTGAATAGTATTTTGAGCAACTTAAATAGATTCTTTAAAATTCCCTAGTGCTCATGCCACCTACTCTAGGATATCATTTGTTACTTTACATCTCAATGACATAATTTTCCTTGGGAGCCCTCTTGGCTTAACATTATTCTTAAGGAATAGAAAGATTTATTCATTATCTAAGTTCACCTTTCCAGTAGCATATGAGCTCAACTACACACAAATTGAGAAGGTATGTCTAGTAATTATTTTTTCTTCTAAAAACGACAACACTATATTTCAAATAATAAAACTAAGCTTTTCACCAAAGTTGATCCTCTACAATATCTTCTATGAAAGTCAACTCTCACAAGTAGAATGAAAAAATGAATTATATTGCTAAGTGAGTTTTACATTAAGTATGCAAATAAAAAAACTCTAAATGAAAAATTATTTATAGATCAACTTGCAATTTAACATCACTACAGGATAATTAAACTTTGAACATAGATTTCATAAATGAGTCTAAATTCAATCGCTTACAAATGAGTTACTTGAATGGAAACTATATTTTGATGCCTCCTTCAATACTCATGGTTCAAGGGTAATAATTTTGTTGCTTATGCCACAAAGTGACGTCATCCCCAAATCATTTAGAATTGGTTATTCTTCTACAAATAATATTGTGAAATATGAAGCACTTAATCTCAAGCCTCAAACTACCAATACATTAGAACATTCAACATTTTTCCATATGCTATGATTCTGAAATCATCATAAAAAAGTTAACAATGAGTACCAAGTTAAAGATAATAAACTCATCCCTTGTAAAATAATAGTTGCTAGCTTGATAGAGTGTTTTAA
>VDFB02271358.1:462105678-462145707 GCA_007258455.2 Sequoia sempervirens
ATTTTAAGATTCATTCACCCTAGGGAAAATGGGTCTTTCTAGAACTTTCTAAAAATTCAAAAAATTGATTTGTAGCCTCTGATATGCTCTTCCAGCCTATACCTTTCAAGTTGCATTCCAATGCGCCCATCTAGGATTAGCCATAAAATGGCTAAGGACTTCAACTACTTAGGAAATGTATGGTCTCATACACACCATCACATACATCATACTACTAATTGCACTTGCGTATGGTACTTTGGTCATGTCCTCCATCTTAATAGGATATTTTGGAAAATCATTAACAGAAATATTCCTCCCCTACATCACAAGAACAACTAACTATCTATAATCTACCATGTTGAATCTCTCCAACACCAAGTTCACATACTTTCTATGGATTAACCAAAGCTTTTTGTTAGCTCTGACTCTTGTGATATCCATTCCTAGAATGTACCTAGTTGCATCTAGGTCTTTCATCTCAAACTGTGCTGACAACTGAAACTTCAAATATGAAATTATCTTTTACCATTCCCAATAAACAACATATCCTCTATGTATAAGACAATTATCAGATTTAAAATATACATAATGGTTAGATTGAGATCTCTAAAATTCAAATGACAATACATAGGTATCAAACTTCTGGTCAGTAAAAGTACAAAGTTGTGTCACACTTTTATAAAGGAAAAGACCAACACTGATCTAACTTTTAAACTTGAATCACTAGAAAGTGGCATATCTGTTTTGAATTTTAAAATGATACAAACTAATAAAATGTGTATTTTTATTATATTTTATGTTTTTATTTTTTTGACAAAATTAAAAGATTATTTGAATATAGTTTTGTATAAATTAACACTAATTTAGTTGATAAAATGTTGAAAAATGATGTTCAACTCGACGCCAAGCTTTATATAGTAAATTTTATTTTTTTCCTTCAACTTTTTTGTGTATATTTATAATTTGAAACTTTAGGGCATGGATATTTTGTTTTGCAATTTTAATAAATATTTAAATGTGTGTGTATTAAAACATAGTTATTTCCACTCAGTGTCAACTTTTATATTGAATATTTATCTAAAATAGAAAATAAATTATACTATCTTAATCTGGATTCTTTTATCTAGGTTATCATATTTTTTAATATTTTTTTTAATAAGTTTTAGTATTTTTCATGACATGGTAATCAACCTAATATTTTTGTGCTTATAACCTACTTTTAGTAAAAAATAAAAGTAAAATATAAATAATAATTGAACTATTAAAATAAATATATATTTGAAAACTACACTTATGAATCTACAAGAGGGTATTTTTACATTTTTAAAAATATGTTATTTATATGACTAGGAGTTGTTGAAACATTAATTTTTTCAAATATTTTCATTTTTTAGTAAATTGGCCTCAAAGTGGTGCTACATATGCATTTAGCCAACAATTTGAGTTGGAAAAGTTGTGGAAATATTTAACTTATCTAGAATGAATCTCAATAGATCATATGTTTTACCAAAATTGACTTTAAGTTATAAATACTAAAATTCACTAGTGTTGATAATTTGGCCAAAAGTGTGGCACTACTGCAAGAGACTATTTCAAACCATAAAGAGACTTCTTTAGCTTGTAAACCAAATTCTCTTTACCTTTTCCAATGAAATGCTTTGGCTATGATAGGCAAATTTCTTCCTCCAAATTACCATTAAGGAACATTGTCTTCACATCCATTTGTTCCACTTGTAAGTCATATGCTATTGCAAGTGATAGCAAGAGCTGAATAGATGTCAGATTTACAACAAGAGAGACTATCTCCCCATAATAATTTCCCACCACCTTTGAAAACCCCTTAGCAACTAACCATGCCTTATACTTCTCAACACTGCTATTAGGACCACACTTTTTCTTGAACACCCATTTACAACCAATAGGTTTACGTCCAACAGACAAAGGTACCAAATTTCCCAAGTCTTGTTTTTTTTAATGCAACCATCTATTCATCCATGGATTGCCTCCAAGAATCTACATCACTTATAGCCATAGCCTCTCTAATAGTCCTAGGCTCGTCAATCTTGGAAATCAAAGAAAAAATGCAACTAGAATCCAATAATGAATAACCAAACGTTTTCGATTTTTTCCTAACTCATGTAGACCTCCTCAAAGATTGAGGTTGAGGTTCATCTTCTTCCTCTAAAATTATAGAGCTACTAGAGCTGTCCTCATCATCAGGTCCAATATGAGTGCATAGTTCATCTTTCGTTGGAGTAGGTGGAACCTAAACTACTTCCATTTTCTGTTTCTCCTCTTTCTTTGGTTGTAGCTCAATAGTGGAAGGATTCATCTCTTTGAAAATGAAACTTATTTTGTAGAGAACCTTCTGAGCATTTGTAACCCAAAGCTTGTACCTTTTTACACCAACAAAAATAACACTTCTGTTGTAGAGAACCTTTCAAACTTCTAGATCCCAAAGCTTGTACCCTTTTACATCAACACCATAGATGATAAAGATACACTTAACAACCTTGTTCTCCAATTTTGACCTCTTCTCAATCTAAACATTAGTGTAAGTTTTGCAACCAAATACTCTAAGATGTCTCATCAAAGGATTTTTACTAGACTATGCCCCCATGGTTTTCTTACCAAAAAGCACTAATGTATGAGATTTGTTGATTAGATAACATGCAATGACCACTACTTTAGCCTAGAACTTTTGATCAAGGCTAGCGCCACTCAACATACTCCTAGAACTCTCCATCAACATTCTATTCATTCTCTCTACAACTCCATTTTGTTGTGGAATGTAGGAAGTTATTCATGCCCTCTGGCGCAAGATCAAGGAAGCCAAACAGCTCCCCATGGCAAAATTCTAAAAACTTGTTAGGCAACTTGATCGAAGATATTTCAACACAATAACAATGTTATCTATATTATTTCCAAAATATGTAAGTAGGAATAGAATTTAGAAAATTGAATGTAGTTTCTATAATACTAGCTTTATTAAAAATAAATAGAATTCATTTGGTGAAAATTGTACCAATGCGTGAGTAATTTAAATTTCGTGGAAAAAAATAAGAAGTAGGTGTGGTATGTCCGGAATTCACCCTAAATCATAACAAATGATAATTTTTTGTAAGATTTTATATATATAAGTAGAGGACTCCAAGGTCCGGATGTGATGCATATTTTGTAAAATTTGTTTTTCCAAGTAAATAATTACCTATAGTCTTTGTTCGCCAAACTTTGGCAAATATAAACTCGTCTGGCTGCAATCATGAAATTTAATTTTTCTTTTTAATCCTATAGTATGTGCCATATAATGTGACGCGTGACAGTTTTGATTCAAAAATATGATACCGCTTTGAAAGTTTATAGATGTTTTCAACTCACCTATCGACGACTTTAGTCAGAATTTAATAGAAAATGAATAATAATTATTTATTAAATTCAAATTAAACTACAATTTTATATTTTTGGAAAGCTGAGAATCTCCTCTAAAAACCCTTTTCGTTTCATTAATTTTGGGTGAAAAAAAAGTCGTCAGCCACATACCCTACAAATATTGCCACTTTTTGGCATACCATGATCCTGCACATACCCTCAATCCCATGCTCTTTATAGAACTTATCAAACTATGTGGAACAAAAATCACCACCATTGTCAGTCCTTAAACACTTAATCTTTTTGCTAGTTTAATTCTCTACCAAGGCCTTAAACTCCTTAAACTAACTAAAGACTTCAACTTTACTTCTGAGAAAATAAATGAATGTTCTTCTACTCTAATCATCTATAAAAGAAACAAAATATATAGATTTTGATAACAAAGGAACATTTATAGGACCGAAAACATCTAAATGAATATAGTCTAAAACCCCAAAAGACGTGTGAGAACTAGAGTAAAAAGAAACATGGTGTTGTTTTCCATATACACAATATTTGTAAAATTCAAACTCAAGATTATAATCATCAAGGCCTTCAACAAGGCTCTTATTTTTCAAGGTTCTAAGACCTTTCTCACTGATGTGACCAAGTCATTGGTGCCATAACATTGTCTTCTCTACAAGAAGACTCATTTCCATGGAATGATCACCCTTAGGTACCCAAAATGCACGACCATTGGATGTAGCTACAACATACTTCTTCTATGCACAATCTGATGGTGAGGATGAAAAATCCAAAGATCTCTTCTTCAGTACATCACAAGAATTATTGAACTATACATCACATGCATCAAAATAAAATAGAGTGCCTTGATATGAACTCACTTGGCTAACACTATAGCTCCTCTTATCATCTTGCATCCTCCACTAGAGAAAAAAAAATGTACTCCTGAATCATTCAACTTACTTACAAAAAGAAGGTTTCATGGAAAACTTGGGATATACAAAACACCATCAATCCCCTTCACTTGTCCATCAGGAAATATGATTTTGACCCTTCCACAATCAATAATCTTCAGGTGAGAGTCATCACCTAGGTACACCTCCCTTCCATCATACTCCTCATACTTTGAGAACCAATCTCTATGAGAGGTCATGTGAAAGGATGCACTTGAATCTATCAACCACACATCTTCTGATGCATGGGCTACCAAGGCTACAATAAATGCTTTTGCTTCATCTTGGAATAATTTTTCAAATTTAGAACTAGAGAAAGACATATTTTAATTCTTCTTCTCCTTCTTGCAATCTTTACAAATGTGACCAAATTCACCACAATTCCAACATTTTTCCTTGGAATTCTCACTAGGAGACTTAGATCTTGATGGAGACTTTGACTTATATTTCTTGTCTTTCAATTTTTGCCTCTCCTTTGGTTTTACATGAACAACAAGGGCTTGCTTGGCCATCTTAGAAGAATTCCTTCACATCTCTTTAGATAAAAATGAGGCAACCACCTCATTCATCTTGCAGGTAAAAGTAGTGCTTCCAATAGCTATCACTAGACGATCCCAAGAGTCTGACAACAAACAAAAAATGAGCATACAATGGTCTTGTTCATCAATATTGTCTCCAACGGAACTCAATTGAGCAATCAACATGTTGAATGCATTTATATGGACTTCCATGAATCCTCCATCTTCCATTTTTAGAGAATACATCTTATTTCTTAGGAAAAAGGTTATTTACCAAGGATTTAGCTTGATAGAAATCACTAAGCTTCTACCAAAAAGAAGTAGAAGTCTTCTCTTCATGGACATTTAGGAGGAAAAAATTAGCAAAAAAGAGTCTTATAAGACCCTTGGTTTTTTTATCTTCTTATTTCATTCCTGTTGGTTTAGTTCCAAAAATAGTATCCCATAGATCATAATCTACAAGCATGTCTTCCATTTTGAGCTTCCAAAGTTCAAAATTATTGCCATTAAACTTCTTCATCTCAATCATCCTAGATGTGCCTGCCATCTCTTTCCTGCAACAAGGTCAGGAAATATACTTCTACAAAACTCCTACTGAAACAAAGATCAACTCAAAAAACCCTTCTAACCCAACAAAGGAATCAAGGCTGGCTAGGCTCTGCTACCAAGTAAAAGGAAGTCAGGTGAGTGGAAACAACTTCCTACACTAATCTAAGTAGGGGAGAGTTACAAATTTTTTCCTTTTAACACCTTATACAGTTACAATGAGAGAAACACATAGAGAAGATAATAAAACATCAAGTACACAAATACAAAAAACACTAGATATATGTGGGGAAAACCCTTTCAGGTAAAAAACCCCACCCTCCAAAAGCACAATACTATTATATTACTTCAAATAATATTACAATACTACCCCAAGTACAAATCTTTCTTCAACAAGTGTTTCGTCACAAACACCTATTCCAAAGTGATACCGACATCACTTCGTTACCTACAAACAAACTATGCATTCTACAATGCAAGACACTCAATATATAGAGAGATGCAAGATTGAAGAAGCATCTAGAAGGAGAGGGGCATCCAAATCCACATGGCACAATATCCCATGCCATAAACATGCATTTGGACACATGTACAACATTCCCTTACACCCCTTACAAGTGTCATTACATGCAATATTATTTCTCCAAGCTTTGGTGACTAGAATATGCTAAAAATAGGTTGTGACAAATGCCTTACAACTTTCATAAAAATTTTCATACTTACAACACTTACAATTGTAAGATAATTTGTCATAAATGATGAAATGCTTGATTTTCTTACACCTTGTCATAACCCATCTAACTTCCTCCATGCATAAATATGCCTTATGATGCATCATTGAATTTATCATAGGTCAAAGATTCCAAAGTGGGATGCCTATGTCCACTTGGGATAGTTATGTGTCATCCAGTCACTTCCAATGGGGATGCCACCTAGCCAGTGGGTCCCAAATTACGACATGACACCATAGGCAATTAAATAATATAAATAAATACAATATACATTAAATTAAATCAATATTAGAACTCTAAGGTTGAGACACCTTAAACCCAACACTATGTTGTAACTAGCTATACATACGATGTAATTTGGTTGTTCAAACTATTATTAATACAAATAATACGTGTTTTAAATTTCCTATTGCCACTATTTGACCCATCATGATCATGCATTCACCCTTTAAATTTATATTATATTGATATATATTACATTATGTTTATATAACCTTTCATTTATTCCTCATATTATTATAGCCACTTCTAAATTATACTTTATGAAGAGAAAAATAAAAATCATTATCAATTATACTAATTCCAAAATTATCACTCTACATGGTTTAAATCCAACACTAAAATAATTAATCAAATCATAAACTTAGATGTCAAAGTTAAAGTTTGCAACAATATTTTCACAATTTCCCTCAAAATTGGACAAATCAAGTAAATAGACATGCCTAGTTGTAGAAAAGTATCTTCACTCTTTTTATTATGCTTCTTTCCTCTTCAATTTTTAATGTTCAATCTTTTGCATCTCTCCACTATCTATAACTATAAAAGACTCTTTTTCTTTCTTTTATTTTAAAATTTCTTATTTTATTCTTTCGGTCCCATAGGCTG
Organism: Sequoia sempervirens; assembly: GCA_007258455.2. Classification (NCBI taxonomy): domain Eukaryota; kingdom Viridiplantae; phylum Streptophyta; class Pinopsida; order Cupressales; family Cupressaceae; genus Sequoia; species Sequoia sempervirens. The sequence continues at coordinate 462,112,666 of VDFB02271358.1, forward strand.
TTTAGTCTCGTGGACGTCATTAAAATCTTTCATTCATTCATTATTTAATTTTTAAAATTAGTCAACAAGATCATCCAAACTAATGAAAGAATTATTTAACATGCAATTTCATACAAAATATTAAAGTAAAATTATTATTTAATGTTATCCTCATGCAAAATACCTATATACTAGCACTTGCATCTAAAAGAGGTTCAAGGATTATGCCCATAGAAAAATATATGCATGTTAATATGTTAGAGAGTATGTGTTTGTGCATGGATGTGTTCCTAATTCTAGTTGCATGTGGTTGGATTAAAACATAAAGCAATGCAAATGAAAAAAGAAAGTTGCCATCAAATTGACAAAAGACATTGCAAATATAAATAGAATGTTTCCATCTAGTTGTCAAAATAGTATTTATCTGAATTTTATGTGACAAGTGAGATTTTGGAGGCTTTTACCATTAAATGGTAGCTGGTTTACCATTAAAAACGACACTAAAACTTGTTTTATGATGACTAAATAGTGGTTTGCAAGTGTGAGACTTGTTTCAGGTTCAAATCTCATACTATATGTAGCCTATGAGCTAAAAATTAAGGATAATATCAAGTTAAGAACAATAACTATTGTTTAATGTTATCCACATGCAAAACACTAACATGAATTTGAAGATAAATATCATATGAAAAACAAATTAATTTTATCCTCCTTAAAATACTTTTTCTTAAATTTAAATCTTATTATTCTAAATTTATTTTATTTTATATTTTATTTTATATGAATAAATGTATTTTAGTTATTATTATTATTATCACATTTTGAATATTCAATTAATAATTTTTTCATAATTTCTTGCAACATTAATTATAAGTTTTAAAAATTTCAAAGGGGCCAATGACATAGTGAGTTAGTAAGAGATATATTTCATGGAAAATTTTGGACACAAATTTGAAAGGTTTCTTCAATGCCATCACAACTTATTCTAATTTCTAGTTTTCTCGTATTAACAATCAAAATAAAATTTATGCATTTAGTTAAAAAAAATTGTCTTAAAATAAAATACCTTAAAACTTTATCATAACTATAAATAAAATTAAAAAAAATTATATTGATCTATTACAAAACAATATTTAAGAAAGATAAAAACACAAAGATACAAACCAAAATCAACCTCTCCTCAATCTCCAAAACCAACCTGCTCACTCACTTTCCAAAATGCTCACTCACTCTCTAAAAATTCTCCAATATTAATTAGAGAAATTTAAGATGTGACAATGCTGATGAAAAATATTACTTGACGCTCTTTGAGGATTTTTAAAAAGAACAAATAGCAAGCGCATGGAAGCTCTGCTTTACCCATATTCCTCAGGAATCCAACATTAAATAAAGCCATAATTGGAAGTCAAAGTGTCTCTGATTTAAAATCTCATAGATAAATGGTGTGATTGCTGTATCTTCAAGTCATAGTGTCTTATTGAGATAAAATATCATAGATAAACCAAAGAGAACAGCTCACAGATAAGCGTTGATTGCTATCTTGCAACATCCTAATACTTCCCAAGATTCTACGTTATTTCTTGGAATGAAGAGCTCATAGGGAATGATCAAAAGCGTGAGCAGGTTACTAATTGACTTAGTATACCTCTGGAAGGCCTATTACCATATAAAAGAAAGTAGACCCAGAGGTTCCCATAATCATCTTTGTTATCTGATCAATCAATGTATTCCACAATATCTATGGCGGCCTACAGGCAGGGCCATGCAGCGGCAAGAAATGGCATGGCTCAACAACAGGCCCCACTTCTGTTTCCACCGTCTGCGGATCCTTACTCTGCCTATCTCTTACTTGATGATGAGAATGGTGACTCTGCATCTGACTCCTGCTGTGGGGGATTCTGCCCAAATTACCTGCGAGAACTGCCATTTCCACAAGACAAATGCTTAACAATCGAATACGACGATGAATTCATCAGAGTGTATTTGTTCCTGTTTTGGGCCAACCCATCTCCTCCCATTGCTACTATGTCGTGCGAGCTGAGGGCAAGCACAAGGGGTAAAAACATCACCTAATTTTATATGATTTATTCTCTGTCGAGACTTTTTCCTCTGCGTTTTTCTTATACAATTTATGTAGCAATATTTATGTATTAACAATGACATTGAAAGTTATGCCATCATCTAATATCCTTGCATTATGTATTGCTTAGAGTATTGAATCTGTATTTATGGGTAAATACCAATCATATGAATACCTACTTACCTGATTGTATGTTGATGGTGTTGGCAGACTAGTGGAAACATGCTCTACTGAAGAAGACATGTCGACACTTAGCTGTTGTAGATGTGTGAAAGACATTCGACCTAGACCTTTGCAACCCACCAACTCATATCAACATATGCAGATAATCTCCTCGAGAAAGTCGAGATTCAAAACAAAGTGTGTAGCTACTGATGGTTTCCCCCCTCTGTTTTTGCGTAGGAAGGGTTGGAGTGTTGTAGCCAAAGACTTGCGTGGCAAACATGGCAGACTTGCACATGTTGGAGGGGAAAATGCTGACCTCAGGGGACAATCTCCCCCATTTGATTTCTCTTTGTTACAGAGAATTTCCCCTGTTGTTCGAGTTGGGGAGTGGTACTGTCCCTTTATCTTTATCAGTGAATTGGGTACGAGATTCGAGGATCCTAAGATTCAGCTCACGGAGTGTCCCTTCTACAAAATGGATCTAGAAAAGTTCTGGGAAGAGATATACTCTACTCAAGGTATGACAGAAGAATATGTTGATGTGGACAAAACCTTAAGGGTAGAAGAAGGGCTATTGTTTGGAGAAGAGGTAACTGAGGAAATTATAGATAATGATGGAAGTGTTCTGTTGAAAGGTGCGGGGAAGCAATCAGGAGAGGCTACTGGTGTGAAACTTAGCTGGCCCATCATTGCCAAAATGAAGGCGGATCAAGATAGATATGAATTAGGACAAGGTGGAAGAGATGTAAGGGTGAAGAAATCATTTAGTGCCAGTGGAATGGAAAGAAAATTTGCCTGCTATGTTGTTGTGGAAAAATACGTGTTGAAAAGAATGGACGGGAGCATTGCCCTAACTTATTCATTCAGAAATTCTAACCAAATCGAGGGGAAGTGGGAAGTATGAGGGGCAAAACTTAATTGTTATTATGTTCTTCTATTTTGTTAGAGATAATTTATTTTTACACTCCAAGGAACTATGCCATTTCATCAATCTTACAGCCTGCATAGATGGGAAGTTTATTCCTTGAAAGGGAAGATCACATCTAATATATGACTGCCAGTCTTTTCGTTAAAGGTATTGAATTGTCTTTGTTTGAAAACCTAAATATGCGATTTCTATTTTTTGGGTATCAAGTATGTATATGGTAACTCTTTACAAATCAGATTTAAAATATTGATGATAGGAAATAGAAGGCATCTAAATAGTGTAACATATAAGTTTGGATAAAAACATTCATATTAGATTTTTTCTACAAATAATTTGATTTTAGAATTTTAATTTGGTTTTGGTTAAGTTTTTCATATAATACATATATTTCTATTTATTTTGTTTATAAGTTTCTTTTTATTTATTATACTAGTTTTTATCTTTAGTTTTATTATCCTTTGATATTTTTTTATAAACATTAATAATCATTTTATTTCATCTCTATATATAAAAGGGGTCTTTGTTAAACTTAAATTTACATCTTAACTCATCACACACACACCCTATCATGCAACACATTGGTCTGATTTATATTCTCTCATCTCTTAAAGGTATTTGTTCTACCTTATCATGGATCAATCATTCATTAATTTATTGATGGCAATGTACAACCAAATCAAGTCTAGTAGTTCATTGAAGACATAATTGACACTATCTTCTCTTTTCATTGTCAAGACCCCATCTCAAAAGGATATCTTGCTTGAAGGAGATAATATACAATGATAATTTAACTTTTAAATAATATTAAATATTTAATTTAAATTGTGCTACAATAAACCTTTCTTATCATGGCACATAATAATAATAATAATAATAATAATAATAATAATAAAACTAATAAAAATATAGATAAAAATAAAATGACAAAAAATTGCCAATTGTCATGCTAGAAAAAGAAAAAACTTAAATGTGAATGAAGACAATTTTTCTATGGAAGGAGATGGATTAATGGCTTGAATATCGACACCTCAAGAAAGGAAAGGCACTTGCCACACCAGTATGAAGTCATGATACGTCCCTTATACACATTGATTATGTTTGGAGTAAAGGACTTAAAAAAGTGGAAAGTGGTAAACCAAAGAAGGAGCAAGTGGAGGAGCAAGAGTGTCGAAGTGGTAGATTAAGGGAGACAATAGAATAGAGAAACAAAAAGGAGTTGCACAATCAAGTATTAATTCTTACCAAGTGATATTGTTGCCTTCTCTAGTTGTTTGTGAGATGTGTAGGAAAAGAGTTAATAAGAATTTCTAATAAGAAAAATACACAAATGAACCCCATTTTCTTGTTTTTTGATAAAATATTATCTCTCTCACCCATGCTTTATGTAGTAGAGCTATGTAGAAAGAAAAAAGAGAGAGGAAGGCATAGGAAAGGCATGCAAGTTTGAAAAAATGCCTCGCATTTTTATATGACCTCATAGAATGCAATGGGGGTAGAATAAAGTTCAAATGGTTTTGTTGAAAAGGCTTTAAAAAGTTATGAGTAATACAAAGCAACATCCTCCCTACCGTGGGTTTGAATTAGAGCTTTCTAAGACGGTATGGATTCCCATCAAATCTTATTTGAAAATGGATTTTTTATATGTTAGATTTTGTAATTATAAATGTTGCTTCTTATCACAAAATTCTCTAAACTTACATGTATCATTCAATAAAGAAGAAATTTTGCATAAACTATTTCTTGAAGATTTTAACTTGTGATTAATACTCCTTGTAGCATATATTAGGTAAATAAGATTTGAAATTATGTGTATTTTCCAAATGCCTCATGTTAGGGAGAAAACATAGTTGATTCTTAATGTTGAATATTATATATCTTTGCCTTCATATTCAAGGAGAAAAATTATGTGCAAGAATGGAATACATTTACTTTGTTAAAACACTTATACTATGGTATATATTATTATTTATACTAATAGAAATCATATACCTTCCTATATATCAACATGTATATTGTTAGATTTCATATATGAAGTAGTATATATTGTTATTTAATATTGATAAAAAATAATTTGCATGATTTCTTGTTACTATTAATGTTATAGGTGGTGTGAACCACTTGAAGGAATTGGTAACTAAAGCACACTTGATACCTATGATAACCCAGCCTAAGGGCTTTGTATGAGGCATTTCATAATGGAATAGCCCATCCTTTATATTTTGGATCTATTAGAAACTTGGATTAATATATTTTATGCCTTAAAACCAAAATGATTTAATGGGATAATATTGTCACTAATTTTTTAATAATATACTTATTAATAAATGTCACTTAGATTGTGTTGAATAGGGTTATTATTATTTATTATAATGTGACCTAGTTATGATACTAAGGTATAGAAGATGATGATGTATAGGTTAAACTTGAGTTTCAACTTTAGAATTATGGTAGACCTTTAAGCATGTAAGGTGGAACCCAATAGACTGCAGTAAGGCTCCATTAACCATAATATGAAGGGATTGAAGAAAGGAACCTCCTTATGGGCTAACTTGACATACTAGGATTGAAGTATAATATCACTTAGATAGTATCTTTGTAGTAATGACGAGTAGAAAGGAAAAATTATACCATCACAATATACTGTGTATTAATGTTTTAAATTTTGGGTTATGAATAAACTTGTTGACTATCATTATCCTATATAATAGTAATAAACAACTTTACTTCAAATAATATCATTGCTATGATATTACACTAAATGATTATTGATGTGATTAGGGTTAGGATTATGGAAGTCAATTTTATATAAAAATATTAATTATATCATTAATAACCATTGCTAGGCATGATAGAGGTGTAAGAATCTTTGGGTGTTAGGTAATGATATACAAGGGATGAAAAGGTAAATAATTAGGAAACCATGTGATGTATTTAAATCAATATGAATTATTAATTGAATTAATACTTTGTGCCCTTATGGTCTTTATCCCTAAAATAATATTGAACTAAGAAGCATTTATAAATATTGGGTACTAAATTATGAGGATTTTCCATCAAGTTTAAATACCTTGAATCTATATTATAGTTGTATTAGGTTGCTTTCTATTTAGGTAAGTGCACCAAGTTGTGACACAAAAATGGCTCTTAAGATGCCACTTTTCTTTTCTAAAAACAATAAAGTCGGTTGTTCACAAGAAAATGAATATAGTTACGTTCAAATTTTGAAGATGCAACAAGAACAAGAGTTGAAGTGCTCCGAGTCTACTTTTTAAGCTACTATTTTTTTTTAAAATAATGAAGACTAAGGGTTTCAAAAATGGGGGTTGCCAAAAGTGGTCCTATTTTTATAAAAAACAACATAGCATTTGTTGTGGCCTCCCTTTTTCGTTAACATTTTTTTTTTGAATTTCAAAAATTTGAATGGTGAGAAATTATCTAACACCATGTACTTTATCCTAGTTCTTTTGGCTAATTTTTAATGAATATATAATATTTTAGAAATTTTTGAAGTGGACACATCTTGAAAAACTAAAATTTGAGTGTACTCCCTACTAAATTTTTTGAAAACTAATAAAAAATTAACTTTTTTTTGCATTACATGTAGAATGGAGTCTAGTTTATAAAAATGTAATTTGTTTTAAAATTTGATGAATGAGTAAAAATCTATACTAAAACTAGCACATGTTATTTTTGACAAAAAAATGGAGGCACTAACAAGAGAAGTTATGGATGGAAACCTTAACATAATCAAAATGTTCAAAAAATTATATTGTTACATAGGTAAGAGAAAGCCTAGCTTCATCACAATTTTTTTATAAAATTGCATTGAAATACGTACAAACTTGATGGTTAGCACGACCAAAAATATGTGAAATTTTGTTACCCTTTTAGAAAAGCATGTCCTTGGCATGAAATGGTCATCCAAACCTTTGGGTTGGATTCCCAAGGAAAAATCCAAACCTTTGGTCTGGTATTTCCCAATGCAACTCATTTGGAAAGTGCCAAATTTGGCACTTGCCAAATGTAATGCAACATTTGGTGAGCGCCAATTTTGGCACTCCAAATTTTGTGTTCTCCAAATTTATCACTTGCCAAATGTATTGTATTGATAAAAACACCAACTTCATTGCTTTCTATTTATCTCTCACTATCCTACTTTGATAAGGCTTAAAGTTTATGATTTATGATCGATATGGATAGTCGAGGTTTTACCTTTTTGTCCCTCCTTGTCTCTTTCCCTCTTAACCTTCATACCTACCCTATTCTCTCTCAACCCTCTCTAGGTCTCTCCCCCCATCTATACCTTTCCTTCCCTTATTAACCTCATCTCCATCCTTGCTTCCTTACCTCTCTCTTCTTCTATCTCCCTTTGTTACTATTTCTCACCCATTTCTCTCTTTTCTCTTGATTACTACACCTCCCTCTCAACCTCTCTCTCACCATATCCAAATCTCTCCCTCCTTGTCTCATAACCAACCTCTCTCCCCCTCTATCTTTCACCTCTTTCTTCTCTCTCTCTCCCATTTCCAAGTCTCTCCAACCTTGTCTCATTACCCACCTCTCTCCCCCCTCTATCTCTCATCTCTTTCATTTTCTCATCTTCCCCCTACCTCCCATTTCTAGGTCATCACCTCTTTATCTCCTCCTCCCTATGTCTCTCACTCCCTCTATGTTAACCTCTCCCTCCATCACTTGTTACTCATCTATCATACTTCCCTTTCACTCTCCCTCTCTTCTCTCTCTCTCCCCTCTCTAGGTCTCTCCCAATCTCTCTCCCTATATCTCCCTCTCTATGTTGCCTTCTTTCCTTACCCCCATCTATATCCTTTCCTCCCTACCTCTCTCTTATTCTCTCTCCTTCTATTATTTTTTCTTTCCCATCAATCTCCTTTATCTCGATCACTACCTCTTCCTCCCACTCTCTCTCTTCCTATCTCCATGAATCTCCCTCCTTCCCTCTTTACCTCTCCACCTTTCCCTCCTTGTCTCATTACCCACCCCTCTTCCAAGCTCTCTACCTTTCCTTCCCTCCCTAGGGTTTAATTGTTGAGGGTTGAGGGATTAGGGTTGAGGCTTGATATTTTAAGGGTTTAGGGTTGATTGTTTAATGTATAAAATTGAGGGTTGAGGGAATAGGGTTTAAGGGTTTAAGGGTTTAGGGGTTAAGGGTTTAAGGGTTGAGGGTTGATTAGGGTTTAAGGGTTGAGGGTTGAGGGATTATGGTTTAAGGTATAGGGTCGAGGATCGAGGGTTGAGGATTTAAGGGTTTAGGGTTTAAGGGTTGAGGCATAAGTGTTGAGGGTTTAAGGTTTGAGGGTTGATGGTTGAGGCTTTAAGGGTTTATAGTTGAGGGATTAGGGTTTAAGGGTTGAGGGTTGAGGGATTAGGGTTTAAGGTATAGGCTTGAGGGATTAGGGTTGAGGGTTGAGGTTGAGGGTTTATGGGTTTAAGGGTTGAGGGTTGACAGATAAGGGATTATGGGTTGAGGGTTGAGGGATTATGTTTTAAGGACTGAGGGTTGAGGGATTATGGTCTAAGGGTATAGGGTTGAGGTATTATGTTTTAAGGTTTGAGGGTTAAAAAATTATTGTTTAAGAGTTGAGAGTTTAAAGGTTGACGGTTGACAAGATTAAGGGTTGAGGGTTTAACAACTTAAGGGTTTAGGTTTTAAGGGTTGAGGCTTGAGGCTTGAAGGTTTAAAGGTTGAGGGTTTAAGGGTTGAGTTGTTAAGGTATGACAGTTGAGGGTAGAAGGATTAAGGGTTGATAGTTGAGGGATGAGGGCTTAAGGGTTAAGGATTGAGGGATTAGGGTTTAGGGGTTGAGGGTTGAAGGATGAGGGTTTAAGGGTTGAGGATTGAGGGATTAGGGCTTAAGGGTTGAGGGTTTTGAGGGTTATAGGATTGAGGGATTAGGTTTTAAGGGTTGAGGGTTGAGGTTAAAGAGTTGAGGGTTGAAGGTTGAGGGTTATAGGATTGAGGGATTAGGGTTTAAGGGTTTAGGGAGTAAGGGTTTAAGGGTTGAGGGTTGATGGATTAGGGTTTAAGGGTTGAGGGTTGAAGGATGAGGGTTTAAGGGTTGAGGATTGAGGGATTAGGGTTTAGGGTTGAGGGTTGAAGTTTGAGGGTTATAGGATTAAGCGATTATGGTTTAAGGGTTGAGAGTTGATGTTAAAGGGTTAAGGGTTAAATGGTTGAGGGTTGAAGTTTGAGGGTTGAAGGTTGATGGTTATAATATTTAGGGATTAGGGTTTAATGGTTTAGGGATTAAGGGTTGAGGGTTGAGGGTTGAACAATTAGGGTCTAAGGTATAGAGTTGAGGGAATAGGGTTGAGGGTTTAAGGTTTAAGGGTTTAAGAGTTTAGGGGTTGATGGTTGAGGGTTGAGGGTATAGGTATAAGGATTAGGGTTTAAGGGTTGATGGTTGAGGGATTAGGGTTGAGGGATGAGGGTTGAGGTTTTTAGGGTTGAGGGTTGAGGAATTAAGGATATAGGGTTTAAGGGTTGAGGGTTGAGGGATGAGGGTTATTGGATTGAGGGATTAGGGTTTAAGCATTGAGGGTTGAGGGTTGAGAGTTGATGGTTAAGGGTTGAGGGTTAAAGGGTTGAGGGTTGAAATTTAAGGATTGAAGTTTGAGGGTTGAAGGTTGAGGGTTATAGGATTGAGGGATTAGGGTTTACGGGTTTAGGGATTAAGGTTTTAAGGGTTGAGGGTTGAGGGATTAGGGTTTAAGGGTTGAGGGTTTAAGGATGAGGGTTTAGGGGTTGGTGATTGAGGGATTAGGGTTTAGGGGTTGGTGATTGAGGGATTAGGGTTGAGGTTAACGGGTTGAGGGTTAAAAGCTTGAGGGTTGAAGTTTGAGGATTAAAGGTTGAGGGTTATAGGATTGAGGGATTAGGGTTTAAGGGTTTAGAGATTAAGGGTTGAGTGATTAGGGTTTGAGGGTTGAGGGTTGAGGTTTGAGGGTCTAAGGTAAAGAGTTGAGAGATTAGGGTTGAAAATTGAGGGTTGAGGGTTTAAGGGTTTAAGAGTCTAGGGTTAGAGGGTTGAGTGTTGAGGGATTAGAGTTGAGGGTATAGGTATATTAACACATGAAATCAACCATTAACATCACATAGCACATGCACACCAAATTTTTACATGGAAAATCCAAAAAAAGGGAAAAACCATGGTGAGGATTAGCTCACAATACATTATAACTAGTTATAAGATATTATAGAATTTTTCATTGTAGGTGGACTCACTATCCTAGTGGACTCAATGGTCATAGATAGAAGAAAATATAGAAGAGAGTGGTGGAACATAGTCATTATTTGAACTATTACAATTACATCTAAAATATGCATGAATATAGTTCCACTGAAGCTTAATAAGGAAAGTCAACACACTTCATTACTCTTCTCTAACACTCTACTCTAACACTCTATGCTTGCATCACATTCACACAATTCACATCCACTATGGTTTTTTTTTCTTTAACACACCATATCCAACATCAAAATGAATTCATACTTATACATATTTCATCCCAACATCAATTAGGTCAACCTAATCAGATGTATTATGTAAAATATAACTTGTCAGCACAAAAAATAATTTACTCCACAAACAAAGCTTGTAACAAACTAAAATAGGTTGGCATGGACCTATATTAGTTCCCACATAATGTATCAACACTTATTTAAACTCCATAATAGTCATATCATATTAGGTCAGCACAGGTCGTGACCTAACATCAAAATTCACCAATTGATCAACCAAAAACAAACATGTGGACCTAAAAAATTCATGCCCGTTGGAATTTAGATACATATGTGTAATATAGGGGAATTCAGTACTCACGAGTTCTCTTCGTTCAAAGATCCTCATGGGGTGAACTACCCTATACTACCTCAATGGAACAACAACGAGAGTTTCAGAATCTGAAAGAGCAGGTCACAAGGATTCTTTGGACAAACCAAAAAGCTCTCAGCCAAAGGATGTCAACGTAGAATACAAATGGTAGCACGACATGCTGCAGTCCTAGAGGTGCACTAGTGTCTTGTAGGGACCAGAGAGTGAGAATGTCTCAGAAAATGGCTAAGTGACGACTAGCAATATGATTACTGAGAACTGACAAAATGTGATAAAGTAGTAGAACTAAAGTGAAGTAAAGACTAACTTATTAAATATAAGGAGTGGAAAGGAAGGGAATACTTACAACTGTACAAGTGACGAAGCTTCCAGCTTGTGAGTGTCTTCAATACCTGTACACAAGAGGAAGAGAGAAATTATTGGGTGGTTGTATAGGGGCCTGCCTCAGTCAGACCCTATTTTGGTGTTCCCACCTCCATAGATAGTCAGATAGATAGAGAGAAAAGAAAAAATGAAGTAAAGAGCACTAAAGCACTACAAAATAGTGTTATGCTACTCAACCAAGTAAATAGGAGAGTAGTGAAAGCTTACCACCTCCACCAAGAGAACTCAAGGTTGCTTAGGGGAGAAAATGAGAGGAACTCAAGCCTCTGTTGCAATGGTGTTTTGTTCCACACTTGCTCTACTAAAGTGGTGGAGTGTTGATGTTGTTGTTGTGAAGTTTAAAGTGTATTGCTAGAATGCTTAGAGCTATCAAGAGTGAGCTCAATTCTTGGAAGAGGATTGTGAAGCTTGTGAATGAGGTCCAGAAGTGGTGAAGAGACATGTAGAAGATGGAATGCTTGTTCAAGGAGTGAATATGAAGAAGAGATGAAGAGAAACGACCATATTCATGTTGGTCGGCCGAGGAGGGCATTATAAAATGACCCCTAATGGGAAGCGTAACACCTCTACAGGCTCCAGACATGAGAATTTGTCAGGGAAATAAGTGCATCGCGCGAACATCTACGCACTGTGTAGGCGTCCTTGACAAAAACACCTCTAATGACGCTTAAAATAGGTGCCAAGTGTGATGCAAGTAGTAGGATTAGGTGGAATTGAGCCTCTGAACTTGGTTTTCTAAGGTGGACAAAGGAAAAAAGGGGAATTGCACATAGGGTGAAAATTTTCTCATATACATTTTTCCCCCACTTTAGCGAGCACAAACACTGATGAGTGCTCGATAAAGTAGATCAAGAAAGATTAAGGTTAGAAATGTATACCTAAACTATCGAGGAAGTAAATAATACATTAGAGAAGAACCTGCAACATATAGCAACATTAGAGCATAAAAAGCTAAAGGATTTGAGTCAGCAAACTAAAGAGACCTCGATGTAAAAGGTTGTTTCAATACTATGTTTCATCCCCAAATTAAGAAATTATGCATAGAAGAATTCTAAGGTGAAGAGGGGAAGGGTGTATACTCAAGATGAAGAAGATGTAGATATTCAATCTAGTATATGCAAGATGAGAAGAGAAAGATAGAAATGAACAAGGCACGTGGTGAAAGAAAAACCCGCTCAGGAGTAGAACCCGCACCACAAAAGAGGTGATAAAAGCAGTCCCCGCTCAAGAAGGAAAACTCATATCACAAAAGAGGTGATAAAAGAAAACCTCACTCATGGAGGAGAACCTGTATCACCAAGTAAAAGCACGTGGTGAAAGAAAAACCCACTCAGGAGTAGAACCCGCACCACAAAAGAGAGTGATAAAAGCAATCCTCGATCAAGGAGGAAAACCCATATCACCCAATGCAAAGGAGCTCTACAGGTTCTCATTCCTATAGAGGGGCATCCCCCAAGATCTCTCACATGGAGGAAACCTAGGAAAGAGGACTATGCAGAGCTAGGAAGTGGCGACATGTCTACCCACGAGTAGAGCATGTCAAAAGTGGCGACACGTCTACTCGCAGATAGAGCGTGTCTAAAGCAGTGACATGTCTACCTGCAGATACAACGTGTATAAAGTGGTGACATGTATACCAACACATAGAGTGTGTCTAAAGTGGCAACATGTCTATCCGCAGATAGAACATGTCTAAAGCAGTGACACGCCTACCCATAGATACATCATGTCAAAAAGCAGCCAGTCATGCAAATCGTGGAACTTTCAAAGGGGTCCCTTAGGAACCCTTCGAAAGGAGAAGGGTCCACTCAAGGGACATGCTATTTGAAAAGTGAGGTCTAATCAAGCTACCCCCAAGCTAGATGTGAAAGAATCCATTTGAGATAAAGATTTTCAAAGGGGTTCCCTTAGGAACCCGGCGTAAAAAAAGAGGGTCCACTCAAGGGATGCACTGTTTGAAAAGTGAGGTCTAGTTAGGTTTCCCCCAAGCTAGATGCCATAGAATTTGTTTATAATAAAATATTTCAAAGATGTCCCTTGAGAACCCTTCAAAAGAGAAAAGGGGTCCACTCAAGGGACGCTTCATCTGAAAGATATATATATATAGAGAGAGGGGGTCCTTAAGAAGGACACACATCTCCAAAGTGAGCTATCACTGCCCCCAACATATACGGGAGGAGAACCATGCAATATTCTTAAGATAGGATAGAGGTAAACCTCAATATCACTTTTCGTGTGAAGAAGAGGTAGGTGCATCAATCAAACAGGAGTTTGATGGCACCTGAATCACAAAGCCATTGTATTTTATCTTTCAAGGCCTTACATTCACTAGTGGAATGACCAAGAACTTGATGGTATGCGTAGAAAGAATATCATGTTCATGATATTTCTTGCGTGTAGGAGAAGGAAGAGTGATTAAGCGGGATTTTAGAAGCCTCAACAAAATACACTCTTGCTCAAATAAAGGATGAGTAGGAAGAAAACCTTTCTCTTGTGGAGAAAGGGTTGAATGCTTACAAGAAGAAGACATGAAGGTAGCAGACAGTGGAGGATCTATACAGAGAGTATTATTTTGGAAAAGGGGATCATACTCCTCTATGAGATCACCATCATATTTCTTAACAAGACTACTAGCATTAACATCCTTAACATAAGTGTGATTGTCTTCCTCAGAAGGAGGATCAACACCAAGAACATCACAATTTACATTCACCTTACCCCACGATACAAAAGAGTAAGCATCTTTGATAGCGGGTGTGGATGATGTTGTTAGAAGGTCTAAGCGGATCGGGTCAACTTTATATTCCTAGATGAAGGAGTTTGTAAATTCTAGAGGAACCCAATCGTCACCAAGACAAGAATTCATTTGAGAAGAGGTAGAAGGAGCACACTTAGGACCCCTTGCTTTAGAAGGATCTTCTTCAAGGAAATTTATCTCAAGAGTATCCTTTGTAGTAGATACTGTTGGAGTAAACATCGACATAGTGGAAGATACTGAAGGAATAAGAGTAGGCACAACCGAAGCATGACCAACAACTGCCATTTCACATAAGTGTATAGCATCAAGGTCATCCTTGACTGTGACTAATTTATTGTTACAAATGAATTTAATTGATTTATGCAAGGTAGACAGGACTGTGCCCGTAGCATGAATCCACAGTCTACCAAGAAGAAGGTTATACGATAACTTTTTTTCCATAACATACACAAGGGTAGGTATGGTAATGGGTCCAAGCTACAAAGGTAATACTATTGTACCTAGAGCCTGTCGCACAACATTATCAAACCCATGAATAACAACAAAAGAAGTATTAATAAAAGACGAGTCAATATTAATCTTAGGAAATAGATCAATGCTACATACATTGAGCACTAAATTAGTGTTAGTGAGATTATGTCTAATACCAATTTTATTAATATTAACTATAATCATTAGAGGGTCCGCTTGCTTCTGTACTTCCAAAGGCATGAGCTCTTGCAAATAGAACATGATATTCGGTGAATCTGCACAAATATAGTATATCAACGCATTAGCATCCATTGGCCTGATAAAAGAAGGCAAGAGGATCTTTTGCAAAGCTTCTTGAAGCATACCTTGATAAACCAAAATAGACCAAAGCAAGTCCCACAGTGAGATCTTATCTAGAGTAACCTGAGGTTGCTCGACAAGATCACAATCACTGGATGCTTTAGTTGTAAGTTCAAGAGCTAAAGGAAGACCTGGTTGTTTATTCATTCTATTCTCATAAGTATGGGATACCGCTCTATAAGAGGGAGCCTTAGAAAAATCAGGAGAGTTACTATCAAATGGAACAACATCAATAGAACAAACCCTTTTAGGAGAAGAACTACCTAGAGTCACGTAAATGGTCGATCTCTTAGGCCTTTGAGGGGCAGTAGAAAAATAGATCACATTTATTGAATCATCAAAACTAGTAGAGAAATTATTTGAATACATATTCTCAACATCAATGGGTGAAGCCACAATAGTGGTTTACAATTGAAGTGAGGAAGGAAAACTCACAGAAAATGAATGCATGGCAAAAAAATTAATTTTATGGGTTCGTACGAACCTATTGGTTCGATCGAACCCATTAGGGGTTCGCTAGAACCTAGGTTCGAGCGAACCCTCCTAATACTTTCCTGCCAAAAAATCCATCAAAACCCCTTATAGAAGGGGGGTTCAAATAATCCTAGTTCGAGCGAATCCCTAGGGGTTTGCTCGAACCCCTAAGGGTTCGTTCAAACGACCTTTATTCCTCATCCCCTCCTTGAGACACATAAAAAACCTGAATTTTTCCACTTTGGAGCTCAAGTTGAGGATGAAAATGGAGGAATATTCACAAACCCAACTTGAATCAAGTAGTCCTTAAAACGAGCTATCCAACGAATATAATTTTAATATGTTTTGGTTTTATTATGTATTTGTGTTTTTAGTTTTATTAAACATAGGTTTTTCATCAAAAATGAAGGTTTTTGTTTTGCATATGTGGAAAAATAATAGATTATTAATTTTTTTTTTTGAAAAATATGAGTGCACCAGATATTGAAGTCCTTGATCCAACAAAAAAAACAAAATTGAATTTTGATATATACAAAAGAAGTTGTGTTATATGGTCACACTATGTCTGAATTGTAATTGGTTTGACTTCGAAACTTGATAAAAGAAAAAATATTCAATAAAAAACTGTCTAACCAAGTGGAAGTACTAGATATCAGAGTTACAAATCTAAATTTGAAATAATTAGAATTTTATCCTTCATGGAAAAAATGTTATGCATTATACGGTGTGCGCCACTTTTTAAAAATGTTGTTTTTTGAAAAAAACCAATTTTTGTGGGAGATGGAAAAAGAAGTGCAATCTAATTCCAAAATTTTTGAGAAAAATACTTTTAGAATCTATAGACAAAATGTGACGAGACTCTAGTTATTATCATCTTCAAATTCTTCATGGTTTAGCCACTATTGGTGCCCGAATGTGAAGATTTAATTTAAAAAAATAATTTCAGTGTCCAGTTTGGCCAAAAATTGTAAACCACTATTGTGGGATCACCCCAATCCAAATGGGATCACATGTGGAATAGTTATTTGAAGGAACATTCTTAACATCGATTCAGGGAGAATCAGATGTGGAAGGAGGTTCATCATGCGCTAATGCAACATCTCTAGAAGAGAGTGCATCAGAATAAAGGCGAGACTCATCATTCACAAATGCAACATCCCTAGAAGAGAGTGCATTGGAATGAGGGGTAGATTCATCAGTCACAAATTCATCATCTCCACAAGAGTGCACATTGGAATGAATAAAAGGTAGAGTAATATTAAGAAAGGTATCAATGATTTCCTCTTCTTGTAACAAAATATCCTCTGAAGAAAGAGGAACTTTGTGAGAAGGATCAAAGATATTGAGTGACATGGGAAAATCCAAGTCACCATCATATGCATTAAATGGAATATCATTTAAGCTTTGAAAAAATTAGATACATAACTAATAAAATAAGATATTAAATCCATTACAATTTTTTTGATATTCTCTATGTTCTAGTAATTCACGTTTTTCAGAGGTCTTCGAAGAAAAATTTGGGGTCAGAACTTGCATCGGTCCCTAAAATTTGACTGCCAAAGGCACTAGTATTTTAGGGATTGAACTAGTTCTCTAGAAGACCTTTCCAATGGTGGAAAAGATTTTGAATTCTAAGCACCAAGTCAAAAGTTATGACCCCAACAAGTAGGGGTAAATAAATTCCTAGTTTTTTGAAGAAAAATGTTCTTCACGTCGGGTTCACCAAAATGTAATATAGGGGGGTTCACTACTCATGATTTCTCTTCGTTCAGAGATCCTCACGAGGTGAACTACTCTATACTACCTCAATGGAACAATAGCGAGAGTTTCAAAATATGAAAGAGTTGGTCATAGAGATTCTCTGGAAAAATTGACAAGCTCTCGGCCAAAGGACGTTAGCGTAGAATACAGACGACAGCGCGACGCGTTGGAGTCCCAAAGGTGCGATGACTTCTTGTAGGGACCAGAGAGTGAGTATGTCTCAAAAAATGGCTAAGTGACAACTAGCAATCTTGTCACCGAGAACTGATAGAATGCGATAAAGTGGTAGAACTGAAGTGAAGTAAAGAATAACTGATTAAAGATAAGGAGTGGAAAGGAAGGGAATACTTACAACCGTGTGAGTGATGAAGCTTCCAGCTCGTGAGTGTCTTCAATACATGCACACAAAAGGAAGAGAGAAATTGTTGGGTGGTTGTATAGGGGCCTGTCTCAGTCAGACCCCATTTTAGTGTTCCCACTTCCATAGACAACCAGATAGATAGAGAGAAAAGAAAAAATGAAGTAAAGAGGACTAAAGCACTAAAAAACAGTGTTATGCTACTCAACCAAGTAATAGAGGAGAGGAGTGAAAGCTTGTACCACCTCCACCAAGAGCACTCAAGGCTGCTTGGGGGAGAAAATGAGAGGAACTCAAGCCTTTGCTGCAATGGTGTTTTGTTCCACACTTGCTCTACTAAAGTGGTGGAGTGTTGATGCTGTTGTTGTGAAGTGTAAAGTGTATTGCTAGAATGCTTAGAGCTATCAAGAGTGAGCTCAATGCTTGGAAGAGGATTGTGAATCTTGTGAATGAGGTCCAGATGTGGTGAAGAGATGTGTAGAAGATGGAATGCTTGTTCAAGGAGTGAATATGAAGAAGAGATGAAGAGAAACAACCATATTCTGGTCGGTCGACCGAGGAGAGTGTGACAAATCAACCCCCAATGGGAAGCATAATGCCTCTACGGGCTTCAGACATGGGGATCTGTTAGGGACATAAGCATGCCACACAGATGTCTACATGTTACAGAGGCATCCTTGATAGAAACACCTCCACTGACACTCAAAACAAGTTCCAAGTGTGATGCAAGCAGCAAGCTTAGGTGGAATTAAGCCTCTGAACTTGGTTTTCTAAGGTGGACTAAAGAAAATAAAGGAATTGCACATAGGGTACAAATTCGCTCTTATATAATAAGACACCTGAAAACATTCCCAAGAACCCACAAAACTAGATCCCAATCCACGAGGAAGTGTAGACACACCAAAACATACACCCTATACTGGCAATCACAGTCAATGGAAAACTAGAATTTATGTCATTCATAACTTCTTCACTAGAAAATAAAATAATGTGAAAAATTGGAATTAGAATCCTCTAACATCCAATTTTTTTTTCTTAGAATCGCAGAGCAAGATTTCTCAAGGCGGACCAAAATATTGGATGTCTTGAATACAAAATACCTATTTTGACACTTAGTCAATTTTTCACTACAACTGGTTATGTACTAAATCAAAACTTCTTGCAAATAAGAATTAGATTAACCATCTTCAATCATTCTCAAGCTATACAAAATTATCTGCACAATGATCTTCATACTGGATCACAATGTTGGCATCAATGAAAACACTGTACTACATACAATGCAACTTGTATTCATATTTCATGTTCATGTTTCTGGTAAGTATATCAATGAAAAAATTCTTATTCTTCCAAAAATATCCCCCATTTTCATTGATGGAAACATGCAAAACAAAAATGTCTCTCCAAAACTACGCTCCCCCTTTGACATCAAGGGAAAAGGGAACATATATGTTATGTTCTTGTTCCCCCTTTAACATCACTCACAACTAGATTACATACATACTTCCCCTGACAAATGTATATGCATGTAAGAATGAGAGTAATTTTTTTTTACCAAATCCACTTAAGAGTGATATCCAACAATACTGAATTAAAACTTGTACTAGAAAACTATTTATAACATCCGCATATATACACTAAAATATGATCAATCAAATTGAAATGCATAAAAAGAAATATAATCAACTAGAAGAAATATTTGACTCCTGTTGAGCTTCTTGATATGTGATTTCCATTCCTTCTTCCCTTATTCACAACTCTTCTTGGCTAGGCCAAGCATGCGGCTCAAAGTCTCAAACTCCATAAGAAGTTATGCACCATCATCTGGAGTGTTGGGTACTAGATATAACTTAGTTTCTTTTTCTACACTCAATAGGGCACTGGAGATAGGTATGAATTTGGTGTTTACCAAATCCTCAAGGTTACTAAATTGAATTATTATCTTCTCCTTTTGAACTTGCAATTGGAAAATCTGCTCATGTAGATTCTCTATCACAGTCATAGTGCTCCCGTCCAGATCCTATGCTAGATCATAGACACTAAATGCCTTATCAATTTGGGATTCAATTAAGTCCATCTCATATTTTATGCTCTTGGTGGATCTTGGCCATTTCAGACAAAATTGAAACAACATTTTTGGCTTCCACCAAGCAATCTTGTACACCTTTAAGATTATCTTGAAATTTTTTGTGCAGAGGCACACTTCTTAGTTATGTCCATCAATCTCTTGTCATTCACCTTTTTATCTATTTCTTTCTCCAATTTTTCTTTGAATCCACTAGAATAATTTTTGAAAGAATCAAGTAAAAACTTTAAATTCTCCATACTAGGATAAAGAGCTATCAATACTTACTCTGGGTAGGCTCTATTGTAGAATCTTTATCACCTCATCAATGAGTTCTACACTCTTCTAATGTGTATAATATTTGTTTTCGGGAAAATGCATGAAAAGAATCACCCAATTGAATCTTGTGCAGTGGAGAGATTTTTTCCATATCAACCTATGCTTGTTGCATCGAAAGTTGAAGTAATTGGGTAGACACTACCGGTTGAAACTAAAGCTATGTTCTTAACAAAATTTTCAATGGATCTTTGGAGGAACCAAAAGATACACCTTGTACTAGCAATCACAGTCACTAGAAAATTGTAACTTCTATCATTCATAACTTCTTCACCAAAAAATAGATTAATATAAAAACTTGGATTTAGACTCCTCTAACATCCAACAAAATTTCCTTAGAACCACAAAGAAAGATTCCTCAAGGCGGACCAATGTGAACCAAAATACCGAATGTCTTGTACATAGAAATACATGTTTTGACACTTAGTAAATTTTTCACTACAACTAATTACACCGAATCAAACCTTCTTGCAAATAAGCATTAAATAACCATCTTCAATCATGCTCAAGCTATACAAAATGATTTGCATAATGATTTTCATACCAAATCACAGTGTTGACATCAATGACAACAAATTGTATTATCATGTATTGTGTTGAACAACTTGTATTCATTGCTCATGCTCATGTTGTTGGTAAGTATATCAATGAAAAACTATTTTTTAATTCTTCCAACAGGTATATCACATTTTGATACATGAAAAAGGCTAGTTAAAACTAGTTAAATAAAATTTAATTAAAAACTGAATCATCTCAAGGATTGACATTTCTTACTTTGTTATCAATGAGGAACATATAAAGAACTTCTTACAATAAAGTTGGGTTTATACAACCAATTGACTCAAATTTGAATGTATATCCAACATTGTTCCTATCAATATGAAAAATTAAGTAGGTATTTGAATATGTATGGACTATCTGATGACATCAATAAGGCATGCCTAGAAGATAATACAAACAGTTCATTTGAATCCATAAAAGAGAGTAGATCCATCTTTATTGCTACATCAAAGATCAATTGTTGGGATTTATCACAATATCTGCAAGCCAAGAGGTATTAAAGTTTGATCTAGTAAATAATCAAATCCATCTTGTAAAAGTTTTTCTTCCATAAAACACCTTAAATCAACCCTACATATATTAGATATAATTGGGAGAAATTTAATTGGCAAATTCAAAATTAATCAAATCTCACATAACAAGTTGTAGATAAATTTCAACCATTCATTCAATGTATCTATCCTTAAAGGTAATATTATATTTCATTTGATATGCATAAAATGGTGAATAGCCGTGCCATTTTGAGCATACTTAAATAGATTCTTTAAAACTTAGTAACCCTCACAGCTTTTGTGCATTTCATGCCACCTACGTTATCTAGGAACACACTTTGGTTTGTAATTATGACTTTTATTTAATTTTGATTTCTTCATGAATACATCCCTAGAGCAAAGTTTCTACTATTTAATTTTTTAAAATTTTCAAGAGTGTCAAATAATATAATCTTAAATCATTAGTCCATTTTAAATGTTCTAATGAATATATAAAAAATTTCATGGATAGTGGAGAGTTTTTGGAGGGTGATTGAGAGGGGTTAGTGTGAGTTGTTACAACTATCTTTTCCATTTATCTAATCTATTTTAAATTCAAAAGATACTTTGACTTATAATTATGGCTTTTATTTAATTTTGGATTTCTTAAGGTGTATGTCCCTCTCTTTTGATACTCTGCTTTAATATTCATTTAGTTTGATAGATAGATGCTTTAGTTGTCTATGATTCTATGTTGTTTGTTTCATATATAACTTTGACATTATGTTGTTTTATTGTGTAGATGATACATTTGACATATTGATCATCTGGTTGTGTTTGTGTGATGCTATTGAGATAGACACATAAGTGATATGGATTATGTTGCTTATGAGTTTTTATGTGGTTATTATGATGAAATGGTTGTTTATGATATTTGATGCTTGTCAGTTTTGGTAAAGAAGACAGTGTAACATTACTCATTCATGAGTACCCTGCTACGCTGCGATTCTTCTTCACGGTGCATTTTTTGATATATGTTTATATGATTAATGGTGATGTTTTATGAAGATACAGGTACTGGGTATCGGTTCCACCTGCTTGACAGGTCTGAACGTACCCTAATCAAATGAAATTATGTTGATCCGGAGGTAGTGACAGGTCCTTATTGAACCATTGTTTTCAGCGAACAAGTATCTTTTGTCACTTGTTGTTGTGTAGTCTATTTTTGTTGTGTCGTTCTTGTCTGTATTGTTTTGTTTCAGAATTCATTATTTTAGTTAAATGATTAATTGTTAATATATTTGATTAAATGTTTATGTTTATGTTTATTGTTTAATTTATTAATTTAAATTAAACAAGTCAATTAATTAAAAGTGAATGTTAATTTTGTGAAAAGGCATTTAATTAAATATAATTGTTGAATTAATTGTGCAAACTGAATTCTTGTGAAAAGTTGATATTTTAAAAGAGTTTGTTTCAATAAGTCATAAATATCTAAAAACTAATTGATCGATTTATTTCGAATGCATGACTGAAAATCAGTTAGGTTTTGTAACTTGAGATAATTTAAATGCATTAAAAATATTTTTGGGGTTGCAATTGGGATTGACGGCAATATTCTGGAAGAATTTCCATGGCAGCAGTTTTGAGAATATTTTTGTATGGCAGCTGTGCTGGAAAAAAATTTATCTTAGATTTTGTTTGCAAGCATGACATTGGGTTGGATTGTTTTTTATTTCTTCGCCAAGATCTAGTGATTTTAAGCATAATTGATAGAAGCTTCAGAATTTGTTTCCAGCCAGCCTCCAAGCTTTAAACAGGTTTTCTTCTTTGGTTTTAAATTCTTGTGCTAAGTTTTGAGAACATGATGTTGAATTTTTTTTGTTGCTCTATTAAGAAATTATTTTTTAGAATATGCAAAAACAATAAGAAACAAATTAGAAGAATATTTGAATTTTAAAGAAAAACTAAACTTAGAATATTAGGGAGTATTTTAAAGTATTGTATTAATTCAAAGAATCTAAAAGTTATAGGAGAAATCGATTCTTGTACCAATACGTATAGCTAAATTCTTATACAGATTCCTCATTCTTTAATCTTGCAATTCGGTTGATGTAGCATGCGCTTAACACTTTAGTTGTGGCTTGGCTTCTTTTAACATTATTAAACTCTTGTTTGAAGAGAACTTCTCTTCCCAATGGTGTCACTCTTCACTTAGTATTCAAATTAAACACTCACTGTAATAAGCATATTTCTTATGCTACTATTCTTCCAAACCAATTTATGTCGTACTTTCTCTTTGCCTTATTTTGTTTTGACCCTCTTCCTCATGCAAAATACGCATGCATCTAGGTATCCGCTATGTCTTCTTCCTGTAGATTTAATAGTAGTTTAGGGAAGATTTCTTTAAAAAAAAAATCTGAGTTTGATTTTCTTTGATTACCAATTAAAACAATGGTAATAGAATTACTCATTTTTAAACAATTTCATCTGAAATAATCAAAGGGACGAATTCAGTGGCAACGGGTCTTTACAAATTCAATGGATATAAGAGTTTCCATGTATAACTCATTTTGTACATGCTTATAACACCTGTTTGTTATTGCATGAATCTGTAGTCTCCTTGTTTAAAAAATATCATATAATTTTATGAAGTTAGAGTCTGTCCCATGCTACGATGCTTGATCATAATAGAAAATGTTACTAAAGGTTTCAGCGCCACTCATCCTTAGCCTTTCTACTGATTTTCTTTAAATTATAACTGTTGTGAATGATAATTACTCCTCGTGCGCACTTACAATGGTATGGTTATTGCCTCTATTTTATTTGGAATTAGTTTGGTTTGTGCTCGTAAATGAGAATAAGTATAACATTTTATTCACTATGCATAACAAGGCTTATTTCTTTAGAACCAGGTTATTATTGAGTTGGCATGGAAATACATTAGGAGGATGTGTTAAGTATGCTATTAAATTTAGTAATTAAATATGTTTTAAGTGAAGCATATATAACAGTGTTAAAAGATTGAACCGCATTATATATATATATATATATATATATATATATATATATATATATAGCTTCTTAATCTTGACTTAAACACAAGAATTGTTATTTAGATCGGTGGAAAAGATGATGTTTAGTCTGACTTTAGTGACTACCATAAACTTGAAGATTGTTTATTACTCGATTGCATGCATTAAGAAGTTGCCAGTTCAAGTCTTAAAATATGTAAGGTTCAATATTTTTGCATGATGAGATGATTACCTGACTCTTGTTTAAGTTATATTTTCTTTTAATCAAATTATGTATGAAAAGTACGTATACTATAATTAGAAATAACTGCAGATAAAATTATTAAATAAATGTTGTTGGTTATTTAATCTATGATTTTATGGTTATATGTTTAAAAAAATTATAATGTGCAATTAGATTGTTTTGTGGCTGTGTGTACATTTAAAAAAAGTAAATAAATATAAGTATATTTATTTAAATTGTTTAGCTTTTAAGTGTTGTTTTGTAATGATAAAGGAATTATTATGTTCTTGTTAATCTTGAACGTAATACGTTCATGTAGATTAAATGGATAAATTTGTTGGGATATGTTATTGATATCATTTGGGAATTTATATATTAGTGAATATGAGTCCTTTTACTTCCAGAGGCTAGAGGTTTGATTTTAGATATGAGCTTTTAATAATTGTTTATTGATGTTTTATACCATGATATATTTTGTGACTTTGCCATGCAAGAGTTATTTGTCACCTTTAAGGTGTTTGGATTGTTCAATGAATGGGCCTACGAATGAGATATATGTTTTATTACCGTGGTTATGTTCTTATGCATGTAGGCAGTCCTTGGTATTTTGATGTAATGTCATGTTTATAGTGAAGAGTGGCTTGTGATATGGGGCCTGAGAACCCTAAGATAGGTTACGCATTTATAGGGGTTTAAAACTAGTGAGGTTCTATCCAAGGGGGTTTGATCTAAGGTGATTTGATCAAACCCTCTTCAATTGGAATCCTTAAAGTGGAACTTTTTAAGGCTTAAATAATTATATTTTCTAAAAATATGTGATTTCAGCTAATATTCGTTCCTCTCAGGAATTGTAAACCACTATTATGACAGCACCCGTACACAGGGTTGGGTGATAAAAATAATTTAATTCAGATAAATGATTGCCTAACCTAGTGCCGTAATGCTCGTTTAGATTAAGGGTAGGTTGAGAAGGCCTGGAATGGCTTGTCATCTACCTTTTCTTCCTGAAAGGTAACTTGACACCACATGAGTTTGTCTAGGGGCCGAGAATCAGTAGAGACTGCCAAGGTAACTCTTGATGAGGGCCGGTAGTCTGGGAAGATTCACCGGGGTAACTTAGAAAAACTATGTGATGACACTCTGTCCTGAAGCATGTATGTGGTCTCTTATGTAGAGTCACCTATGTTACTATTTTTGCCTCTGGGAGTTTATTGTGATTATGTAATTTGGATATTGTCATGTTATGTGTTTGTCAACAGGTATTGTATGTTCTTTGTTGTTTATATGATTGTCTTCTGGACTTGTCATTATCTCCTAGCACAGAGGGAGTGGACCTTCAAGTTTCACACGGTAGGGAGGAAACCGTGCTATACCTTCCTTGGATATTCATGTAGTTGATGTTATACTTACAACTAGTTCCAATTACTTCATTGTTCGTGACAGTGGATGCGGAACATGTTTGTGGATATGGAAGTTAGATATGATGTGATCATTATCCCCTTTATATATTTACCTCTTGTATTTGAGTGTACTCATTGTATCATCATTTTGATGTATTGAGATTCATTGAAATCTCACATGATGTAATCTGGACTTATGGTTATCCGAATTGTATAAAGTTTTGAAAACTAGATCTTTCATGACTTTAAAATTTGTACTTATGATTTATGATATAATATGTAGATTTTATTTATTATGTTTATGTTTAACAATGTCTTGGAATCCTTATGGTAGTTGTGTAATTAGATCTCTTTTAAAAAAAAAAATTGTTCGGCTAATTTGTTC
This sequence comes from Sequoia sempervirens, assembly GCA_007258455.2. Taxonomy (NCBI): domain Eukaryota; kingdom Viridiplantae; phylum Streptophyta; class Pinopsida; order Cupressales; family Cupressaceae; genus Sequoia; species Sequoia sempervirens. The sequence goes on from VDFB02271358.1 coordinate 462,138,712, forward strand.
TTTACACTTTGTTTTAACATAAACTAAGGTGGGGCATTTTTGATTGGTATTAGAGCCAAGTTCTAACATTGTGTGCTTTGGTTGTATGAGCCCATTAGGTTGTCTTAGATGTTAGATTTGGTTGATGTGTTTTCCTGTTTGTTGTTGTTTGTCTTATAGCTGAGACTTTTCCTTTATTTGTGTAGGACCATGCCTAGATTTCGTGGTCGAGGCCAAGGTGGTGGCCGTGGGCCGAACAGACAAGTTACTCCCCCTCGGAGCTATCATGTGAGCAAACAGGTAGAAAAATTGGGTCCTTAGTTGGATCAGGTAAATGAGGAACAAATTTTAGAATAGTCTGAGGTGCAAGGAGCACAATTACGCCCTCTACTGGAAGAGGTTCTTGCTCAACTTGGACCTAGACAAGAAGTGGAACATGAGGTGATTAGGGAATGATGATAGATCTCCGAGGAGAGTTGATGATACTATGCAGCAGGATGCCATTATTACTGGTCATATGCAAGATTTTTTGAGGGCACACCCTCCTACATTTGATGGCTCTGGTGGTGGCGCAAAAACTTGGCTGATTGATTTGGGACGATGCTTTACGATGCATCCTTATGGTAGCAACACTCAAGCTCATTTCCCCATAATGCATCTTAGAGGCTTTGCCTCTACTTGGTCGCGTTTAGAGGAGCAGAAGCTCCATCTGGAGATTGGTGCAGTCTCGTGGGATATGTTTCTGAAGAGATTTAGAGCACGTTTCTTGTCTGAGCATTGAAGGTAGTGACGTGCAAATGAGTTTCATGATTTACGTCAGATGGCTGACTGTAGAGCAGTTTGAGCGTAGGTTCTATGAGCTCAAATAGTATGTAGGGATTTTAGACGATGAGGCAATGTTGGTACAACACTTCATTAGGGGCTTGAATGCCCGTATTAGTGGAGTTAGAGTCTTCAAGCCAAAGACTATGGAGGTTGCCGTGGAGAAGGCACAAATTGTGCAGGAGAATTTGAATATGGCCTTGGGTGGACATACAGGTGTCCAAATAGGTAGCACACCTACTCCAGGTTTTGGTCCGCGAGGTGGTCAGATTCAGACAGGAGGTTCCTCTCGAAACCAACAGACACCTGCTAAGGGTGGGCGGTAGCAGCAACAACGTTACCCACCGAAGAATAGGCATACTCAATCGTAGCAGGGTAATAGTTCTCATTCTCAACATGGTGGTGGTTGGATACAAAATGAGAGAGATCAGAGTTGGAAACAAGTTCAATGTGATCGCTTTGATCAGCCTACGTAGAGTTCTCAGTCTGCAGTTAGTGGAGGTAGTTTTCCACGGTCTAGTGTTCCTCCAGGTGATCAAGGATTTAGGAGTATAGAATGTTTCACTTGTGGTCAACAAGGTCACATTGCTTATCAATGTCCTCAAAAGGGAACTTCTGGGTTTAGTCAGAGACCGGCGGCTTCTGAGCCAATAGTAGGAGATGCAGATAGATCGCATAGGTTGTTTACTGCGGTGAATAACCTCCAGGCCGAGCACCAGGGAGTAGTTGGAGAGGTATATGGTGGAGGACATGCATCGTTCTTTGGGAACTATGCATGTCCTTCAGCGTCCAGAGTTGATCCTTAGGGGTCGAGACATTGACCAGGTATGGATCTAGTGGGATCCTAGTGACGAGTCTTCTGCCTCATTGGAGGACGTATTTTGGATGTGTGTGTTATTTTTTTTCTATTTGTAGGCTTCCAAGAGTAAGCCTTATCCTAGGGGGGAGGATGTAGTGTCCCTCCAGTATTGATACTCTGTTTTAGTATTCATTCAGTCTGATAGATAGATGCTTTAGTTTTCTATGATTCTATGTTGTTTGCTTTAGATATGACTTTGAAATTATGTTGTTTTATTGTGTAGATGATACATTTGACATACTGATCATCTGGTTGTGTTTGTGTGATGCTATTGAGATAGACACATTTAAGTGATATGGATTATGTTGCTTTTGATTTTTTATGTGGTTATTATGATGAAATGGTTGTTTATGATATTTGATGCTCGTCATTTTTTGTGAAGAAGACAGTGTAGCATTACTCATTCGTGAGTACCCTGCTACGCTGCAATTCTTCTTCACGGTGTGTTTTTTGATATATGTTTATATGATTAACAGTGATGTTTTATGCATATACAGGTACTAGGTATCGGTTCTACCTGCTTGATAGGTCTGAGTGTACCCTAATCCAATGAAATTATGTTGATTCGGAGGTAGTGAAAGGTCCTTATTGAACCATCGTTCTTCAACGAACGAGTCTTTTGTCACCCGTTGTTGTGTAGTCTATTTTTGTTGTGTCATTCTTGTTTGTATTTTTTTTTTTGGGAGTTCATTATTTTAGTTAAATGATTAATTGTTAATATATTTGATTAAATGTTTATGTTTATTTTTATGGTTTAATTTATTAATTTAAATTAAACAAGTCAATTAATTAAAAGTGAATGTTAATTTTGTGAAAAGGAATTTAATTAAATATAATTGTTGAATTAATTGTGCAAACTGAATTCTTGTGAAAAGCTGATATTTTAAAAGAGTTTGTTTCAATAAGTCATAAATATCTAAAAACTTGAGTTTGAGTTAAAAGATAATATCTTAGATATTTATTGATTGGATCTGATTGATTTATTTCAAATGCATGTCTGACAATCAGTTAGGTTTTGTAACTTGAGATAATTTAAATGCATTAAAAATATTTTTGGGGTTGCAATTGGGATTGATGGCAATATTCTGGAAGAATTTTCACGACAACAGTTTGGAGAATATTTTTGTACGGCAGCTGTGCTAGAAATTTTTTTATCTTAGATTTTTTTTGCAAGCATGACATTGGGTTGGATTTTTTTTTGTTTCTTCATGAAGATCTGGTGATTTTAAGCAGAATTGACAAAAGCTTCAGAATTTGTTTCCAGCCAGCCTCCAAGCTTTAAACAAGTTTTCTTCTTTGGTTTTAAATTCTTGTGCTAAATTTTGAGAACATGATGTTGAATTTTTTTTGTTGCTCTATTAAGAAATTGTTTTTTAGAATCTGCACAAACAATAAGAAACAAATTAGAATCTGAGTATTTGAATTTTAAAGCAAAACTAAACTTAGAATATTAGGGAGTATTTTAAAGTATTGTATTAATTCAAAGAATCTAAAAGTTATAGGAGAAATCGATTCTTGTACCAATACATGTATAGCTAAATTCTTATACAGATTTCTCATTCTTTAATCTTGCAATTCAGTTGATGTAGCTTGCGCTTAACACTTTAGTTGTGGCTTGGATTCTTTTAACCTTATTAAACTCTTGTTTGCAGAGAACTTCTCTTCCCAATGGCGTCGCTCTTCACTTAGTATTCAAATTAAACACTCACTGTAATAAGCATCTTTCTTATGCTACTATTCTTCCAAACCAATTTATGTTGTACTTTCTCTTTGCCTTTTTTTTTTTTGACCCTCTTCCTCATGCAAAATATGCAAGCAGCTAGGTATCCGCTATGTCTTTTTCCTGTAGATTTAATAGCGCTGTTTGGGGAAGATTTATTTTTTTTTAAAAAATTCGAGTTTGATTTTCTTCGATTACCAATTGAAACAATGGTAATAAAATTACTTCTTTTTAAACAATTTCATTTGAAATAATCAAAGGGACGAATTCAATGGCAGGGAGTCTTTACAAATTCAATGGATATAAGAGTTTCCATGCCAAACTCATTTTGTGCAAGCTTATAATGCCTGTTTGTTATTGCATGAATCTGTAGTCTCCTTTTAAAAAAAATACCATATAATTTTATAAAGTTAGAGTATGTCCCATGCTACAACTCTTGATCATAATAGAAAATATTACTGAAGGTTTCAGTGCCACTCATCCTCAACCTTTCTACTGATTTTCTTTAAATTATAACTGTTGTGAATGATAATTATTCCCCATGCACGCTTACAATGGTCTGGTTATTGCCTCTATTTTATTTGGAATTAGTTTGGTTTGTGCTCATAAATGAGAATAAGTACAACATTTTATTCACTATGCATAACAGGTTTATTTCTTTAGAACCAGGTTATTATTGAGTCAGCGTAGAAATACATTAGGAGGATGTGTTAAGTATGCTATGAAATTTAGTAATTAAATCTTTTTTAAGTGAAGCATATATAAGAGTGTTAAAAGATTGAACCGTGTTATGTATATATATATATATATAGCTTCCTAATCTTGACTTAAACACAAGATTGTTATTCAGATTGGTAGAAAAGATGATGTTTAGTCTAACTTTAGTGACTACCATAAACTTGAAGATTGTTTATTACTCAATTGCATGCATTAAGAAGTTTCTAGTTCAAGTCTTAAAATATGTAAGGTTCAATATTTTTGCATGATGAGATGATTACCTGACTCTTGTTTAAGTTATATTTTCTTCTAATCAAATTATGTATGAAAAGTACGTATACTATAATTAGAAATAACTATAGATAAAATTATTAAATAAATTTTGTTGGTTATTTAATCTATGATTTTATGGTTATATGTTTAAAAAAAATATAATGTGCAACTAGATTGTTTTGTGGCTGTGTGTACATTTAAAACAAGTAAATAAATATAAATATATTTATTTAAATTGTTCAGCTTTTAAGTGTTGTTTTGTAATGATAAAGGAATTATTATGTTCTTATTAATCTTGAACGTAATACGTTCATGTAGATTAAATGGATAAATTTGTTGGGATATGTTATTGATATCATTTGGGAATTTATATATATTTGTGAATGCGAGACCTTTTACTTCTAGAGGGTAGAAGTTTGATTTAAGATATGAGCTTTTAATAATTGTTTATTGATGTTTTATACCATGATCTATTTTGCGTCTTTCCCATGCAAGAGTTATTTGTCACCTTTAAGGTGTTTGGATTGTTCAATGAATGGGCCATGAATGAGATATATGTTTAATTATGGTTTTGTTCTTATGCATGTAGGTAGTCCTTGGTATTTTGATGTTATGTCATGTTTATAGGAAGAGTGGCTTGTGATAGGGGCCATAACCCTAAGTTGTTTGCAAGGTAACCTATTGTGGGTTTTGTAATCCAGTGGAAATCTAATTAATGTACATGGGGTTGGGTGATAAAAATAATTTAATTCAGATAAATGATTGCCTCACCTAGTGCCTTAATGCTCGTTTAGATTAAGGGTAGGTTGAGAAAGCTTCGAATGGCTTGTCATCTACCTTGTCTTTGTGAAAGGTAACTCGACACCACATGAGTTTGTCTAGGGGCCGGGAATCGGTAGAGACTACCAAGGTAACTCTGGATGAGGGCCGGTAGTCTAGGAAGATTCACTAGGGTAACTTAGAACAGCTATGTGATGACACTCTGTCCTGAAGCATGTATGTGGTCTATTATGTAGAGTCACCTGTGTTACTGTTGTTGGCTCTGGGATTTTATTGTGATTATGTAATTTGGATACTGTCATGTTGTTATGTGTTTGTCAGCCATGTATTGTATGTTCTTTGTTGTTTATATGATTGTCTTCTGGACCTATCATTATCTCCTAGCACAGAGGGAGTGGACCTTCATTTTTCACGCGGTAGGGAGGAAACCATGCTATACCTTCCTTGGAGGGTGATCCCACAATAGTGGTTTACAATTTTTGGCCAAACTGGACACTGATATTTTTTTTAACAAAATATCCACATTTGGGCACCTATAGCGATTAAACCATGAGGAATTTGAAGATGGTGCAAAATAGAGTCTTGTCATATTTTGTCTGTAGATTCTAAAAATATTTTTTTCATTTTTTTTGGAATCAGATTGCACTTCTTTTTCCATCTCCCACGAAAATTGTTTTTTTTCAAAAAACAGCATTTTTAAAAAGTGACGCACACCGTATAATGCATAACTTTTTTTCCTTGAAAGACAACATTTCAATTCTTTCAAATTTAGATTTCTAACTCTGATATCTAGTGCTTCCACTTGGTTAGATAGTTTTTTATTGAATATTTTTTCTTTAATCAAGTTTCAAAGTCAAATCAATTACAATTCAGACATAACACGACTGTATAACGCATAACTTTTATTGTATGTATCAAAATTCTTTCTTTTTTTTTGTTGGATCAAGGACTCCAATATCTAGTGCACTCATATTTTTAAATTTTTTTGATAATCTTCTTTTTTTCCACTTGTGCAAAACAAAGAGTTTTGTTTTTAGTGAAAAACCTATATTTAATAAAACTTTAAAAACAGATAGATAATATAATCAAAACATATTAAAATTATATTCGTTGGATAGCTCGTTTTGAGGGGAACCTGATACTAGTTGGGTTTTTGAGATCTCCTCCATTTTCATTCTCAAATCGAGCTTCAAAGTGCAAAATTCTCAGCAATTTTGGTGCCTTAGGAGGCAAGGGTGAAAAAATAAGGGTTTAGCCGAACATGTGTTCGGTTGAAGAAAATAAAAATGTTCTGTCAAACAGGGGTTCGACCGAACCCATGTTCGATCGAACCAACTACACATAAAATTAAAAAATGATTTTAAATGGGTTCGACTAAACATTCTAAGAATGTTCGGTCGAACACCTTGATTTTAATATTAATATAAATATTATTTATATTCTTTTTAAATGATAGCTTAAGAGAAAGGTTTTTTCCATAGAATACAATCAAAATTTTAAGAAAATTGTAAAAGGAGATATTTTGGATAAACTGTCAAAACTTATATAGAATTATAATGATATATATGTTTGATTTTTATATAATTTTACATACACTAAGGTATATCATAATGTTTTAAGGGCACTGTTGAATAGATAACCATAATTAAAAAATTTGTTGACAAGCAAATTTGACCATCAAATTTAATCCCTGGTAGGAGGGAGATACTTTAGAGAGAGAGGGGGGAGTGGGAGAGAGATAAAGGGTAGGGGGTCCTAAGGTGTAAGGATTAAGGGTAGAGGAGCTTGAGAGGGAAAGTGGGTAGGAGGGAGAGACTTTTTAGAGAGAGAGGGGGGAGTGGGAGAG